>VIAB01004766.1:10893-33462 GCA_009801035.1 Oophaga pumilio | reverse complement strand
CCCTAGTCCTGGTAATCCACAATTGTGGTGCATGGTCACATCAGAGCCAATAGCCTTAAAGGTTCCCAGGCTATTAATATCTGATCACAGCTGTTTGATTAGCCTTTACTGGCTAGTTTACAGGGGGACCTCATGAAAAAATTGACCTAGGGTCCCCCTATAAAATCTGACCAGCAGTCTGCAGTAGTGTTACCACGGGTCACAGCTGCAGTGTCATGCTGACATCTTGATCCCGCTGCGCTCTGACCGGCGGTAGCATTACCGCAGGTCACAGTCACAGTAGCAGGGTCATGCTGACATCTGACAGCGTTTCCCCCGCAGTGCTCTGGCAGACTGTCTTACCGGTGGTAGTGTTACCGCCGATAAGAACTACCGTGCTGGTGTTTCCCATGCGGTCACACAGATGACAGCGTGGGAAACATTATAGGAAGCAGGTAAAATGCAAAACAAAAACTCAGCAAATCCGCAAACATTTTTATATCTGCGTTTTTGCGGCGGATTTGACTGATTCAGTCGAAGGCAATGGATGAAAAATGCCGCAGAAACACAAAAAGAATTGACATGCTGCAGAAAAAAACGCGCTGAATATACTTAAGGAAAATTACTGATCATGTGCACAAAACTTCAGGATTGTCATTGAATTAACTTGCATAAGGATTTCATAGCGTTTTTTGGCCCCTTTCTGCGTGGAAAAATGCAGCGAAAACGTATCAAAAAAGCACTGTGTGCACATAGCCTAATAGCTTAGAATGTAAGATAGGAAATGGTTACGGCTAGGATTAGCCCAGTGGGTTGTCACTAGTTCTGATAAGAAGGGGGCACTTCCTGATTAGAGAGAGTTCCGTGTCAGCCAGTTAAGTGTATAGTGGAGTTCAAGTTCAGGTGAGGAGTGTTGCTAGGGGCAGCATGGGCCAAACGCTGAGGGCCATGGGTGACCCAATGGAGTTCCATGATGGACATTCCAACAACGTCTGGAGCCCAGGGCTCGGGCCATGTACCATGAAGCGGGCCTGGTCTTCCAACATCATGAGGTCAGTGGACATGGAGTTACATGAGAGGCAGGTGGCCAGTCCTAGGTGCACTGTTGAAGTGGACATCGAATCTCTGGGGCTGATGGAGTCAGCTTGAGGTTAGTCCAGAATAAATGTGTGACAGAACAGTACAGGAGTTGTACTAAGGAGGAAGGAAGTCTGAATTGTTGTGCCCTAACCCACTTGTACCCACCTGAAAAGCTTGGACTGTTCATTAAAAGTTTACTGTTGCAAAGTGTCTGGTGTCCCATGCCTTGTGTGTGGAGGCTCCTAAAGATGGAAGCCTGAAGGCAGCGGAGGCCTGCGGCCTACAAGGGATTGCGATGCACTCCAAACCCTACAAAACACTAGGACTGAGACACCCCTTGTTTGTAAAGTGCCAGAGTGCAACAGACAGCAGCTCAGTCGCAACTACCGCTCTGCAGAAATTTATGTGTGTGTACAAATATGTGTGTATGTGTATATGTGTGTATATATATTATATGTATTATATTATAGACCGAAAGGGTTGACGCCCTTAAAATTGTACCAGAAAATGAAGTATTTCTTCTAGAAAATTATTACAATTACACATGTTTTGTTATACATGTGTTTATTGCCTTTGTGTGTATTGGAACAAGACATTAAATAGAGAGAAAAAGGCAAATTTGACATAATTTCACACTAAACCACAAAAGTGGGCATGTGTAATATGTGTAATTGCAATAATTTTCTGGGAGAAATACTTCATTTTTTGGAACAATTTAAAGAGTGCCAACACTTTCAGCCATGATTGTATACGTGTGTTTATTTGTTATAGATACTTATTTGAGTCAGTATCTTCTAAAAATCTTTGATATGTAATATATTTTTCATTGGAAGCATGCTGTCATAATGTGGATGGCATGTCTTTTCGCTGATAATCTTGCACCGTGCATGCTTCTAATGCTCATGTGCAGGCAGAAGAAACCGTTCTCAAGCCAATCAGAGCAGGGGGCAGTGTTATAGTGATAGACAGTGAAATGCTATGGAGCGACAATGAAAAATTGTCTAATAAAATAAAACTATGGCCTCAACGTGCGTACATTAGCAGTCACTCAACATTTTCTTCTGACTTAACGGCGAGATCTCGCAAATTATCCTGAGATCTCTCCAACTATTGCAGAGACCATTTCACTGATCAAGTGAATGATAATGTGCGCGCTGCTGTTAGGGCCTCAGTTTTACTATATTAGAGAAGTTTTCATTACAACTCCACAGCACTTCACATCCATCACTATCACACATTGTGACATGCATGGACAGTGAAGTGTTGCGGAGCTGCAGCAAAAACTCTTCTAATAAAGTGAAACTATGTTCCTTACTGCTGAGTGCACATTGTATTTCATGCAATAGAACCGATCATGATTTTTTTGCTCTAAGCAGGGAGATCACGCTGTTCTGGGCAGATAGATCCATTTTGTGCTTTGGAGTGACTTTTTCGTGCTACAAGGTATGTGGGTTGCTTTCGTGAACGATTCAGAAATTTGACGATTTGCATACAATGGGCTCACCCTTTATATGGTGTGCAAATGCCTTTACCTAATGTTTTTAATGGATTATAATTAGAAATTTTATTTTCATATATTACAAATAAAACAAATACGAGGGGTGATTTTTGACGATAGGTACTCTTTAAAGTTAAGTTTTACACTTCAGGCAAAACTTATACATAGAATCATAGAATGTTAAAGTTGGAAGGGACCTCAAGGGTCACCGTGTCCAACCCCCTGCTCAATACAGCACAGGATTCCCTAACTCATCTCAGACAGATCTCTGTCCAGCCTCTGTTTGAAGGCTTCCATTGATGTAGACTCACCACCTCTCGTGGCAGCCTGTTCCACTCATTCATCACTTTCACTGTCAAAAAGTTCTTTCTAATATCTAATTTGTATCTTCCCCCATTCAGTTTCATCCCATTGCTTCTCGTGTTTCCATGTGCAAATGAGAATAAGGATGATCCCTCTACACTGTGATAGCCCTTTAGATATTTGTAGGCAGCTATTAGTCTACTCTCAGCCTTATTTTCTGCAACCTAAACATTCCAAGATCATTTAACTGTTCCTCAGAGGACATACTTTGCAGTACGCTCACCATCCTGGTAGCTCTTCTCTGAACTTGCTTCAGTTTTTCAATGTCTTTTTTAAAATGTGGTGCCCAGAACTGGACACAGTATTCCAGATGAGCCCTGACTAAGGAGGAGTAGAGGCATATAATATGTTATGCCTAATAGAATACTTACATAACACACGAAAAGAGAGGGGTCATCAATGGACTCAATAATTTACATTTTTTTGCTAGAATACTTGTATGGGACAAATCTCTGCCACCGAAATCCTCTCCTATGGAAATCTGCCATAGATGAACATACTCTTATATTATGCAGGTTACTTGTTAGTAAAAGTTTTGCTATTAACATAAAGTAGTTTTCAGCATATATTTGCAACTGATTTTTAAGTAAAATATGTATTCTTGGTATGAGTACAATTATATTTACTACTTTGATTACACAGGTCTGCAAGGGTAAAATTGTTTGAAAATTAAGAGGAGATTTTTACTCCTTTTGGTCACTGAACTCTAAAAATATCGAAAAAATTCCATTATTTAGTTTTTTCACAGGCACTGGCTTTTTCTTGCACCCTACTTTGACCCCTTTGCATGACCTTTGATGGATGACTTTGTTATTAGATTGGTTAGAAATGAATGGATGCTGTGCTGCAGTTGTCTGCTGTGGTCAGAGAATATTTTCTTAACCCAGCTTTCTAAGAGTATTGTGGTGTCCATTGCATACAATCATAGCATATCTTACATTTTACCTCAGCACTATAACAAATGAAAGCTTTTGTTGTTATTTTTAGTCACAGTTCATAAGTGGGGTGGAGTCCATAGCAACCAATCAGCGCACTGCTTTCATTTTACTTCAGGAGGTTAAGAACTGAAAGCTGCACTGTGATTGGTTTTTATGGGGAGCAAAGGCAGTTTTTATTTTAGACAGAGTTCATAAGAGTGTGGTGGTGTGCTTGCCACGATTCTTTTCAGTATTTAGTGGTTGTAGATTAAGCGTCTGTCTCTAACAACGTGATTGAAATGGCTATAGTGAGGTGTCCTAATTCACTCAACAACTTTTGCTACATTTGTGGTTGTTTTGTTATGAAGAAACAACATTTCAGACTTTGTTAGAAAAGTGTATTATGTGTACTTTGGTGTAAAAGTAGTTGATCAGGCCAGGTTGTTGACTCCACATGCACTGTGTTCAGTTCATATAGAAGAACTAAAGGGAATAACGAGAGCTTTCGTTTTGGCGTGCCTATAATCTGGAGGGAACTGCGAAATCCTAGTGATTGCTACTTTTGTATGTGCAACGTGGATTGATTCATCCTTAAAAATAAGAAGTAAATTATATACCTGGACCTCCCATCAATGATTCACCCTGTGCCTCACAGTCTAGGAATACCTGTCCCTTCACCTCCAGAGAAACTTGAAGATACACCTGATTCAGAAGATTCAGAACATGAAGAGCAGGATTCCGATAGACTTTCCCACTAGTCCCAACGAGTCACAGCATTTTTCAGAGCTCAAATTAAATTATTTAGTCAGACTAGGATCTTCCTAAATATTCTGCAGAACATTTAGGCTCTAGACTAAAGGAAAAGAACCTACTAGCTCCTGGTACCTGTTTTTCATTATGCAGAAGCAGAGAAAAGGTACATGCAACATGCTTCATGGTACAGAAGTAGAGAAAAGGATTCCTTCCATACTTTTCTCAAGACTGTGCTCTAGTGTATTGCAGTGATGTTCCTGAGCTGACAAAAAAATTAACATCGAGTACAATGCGAGCGACTGGAGACTCGTTATTGATTCATACAAAATAAGTCTTGATAGCTGTGCTACTGCATAATGGCAGCAAGTATGGTTCAGTCCTGTAGGGCATTCTGTGCACTTGAAGGAAAGCTCTGAGAATTTAGCTTTTATTCTCAAGAAACTTAGCTACAAGAATCAAGGATGGTCAATATGTGGTGATCTGAAAGTTCTCTTTGCTCCTTGGGCATCAAGGAGGATATACTAAGTAAAAAGCATTTTTTGCGTGTCTGGATATTCGTAAGCTCATGAAGGACGACATGTTAGAAATGAAAGCTGTTGAGGAAAGGGTTTGGGATTGATGAAGAAATTTCTAGGTAACACCAAAGATCAAAAATGTAAGTTCATCGTGGAGAACATGCTGAAACGTTTCAAAGCCTTGTCTTGTCTGATGAATATGAAGTTAGTTTTTTTTACATTCCCATGTGGAATAATTCCTGAAAACCTTGATGCTGTTAGCGAAGAGCAAGAAAAAAGATATCATCAGGATATCAAGGAGATGGAGCGACGATACCAAAGATAGATGGAAAGTGAACATAATGGGGGACTACTGCAGGGTGCCTCACAGAGAAGATCCGCAGGCCTTTTATAAGAGAAAAGGTATCAAGAGAAGCTTTGAAAAGAAAAGAAATGTGCAAGAATTAATTTTCAATAAAGCTGCAGAGTGAATGTTTGATCCATTTTTATATAATATTGTGTACATTTTTGGCTACAATAAAGATTTTTCTTCATCTTGCTTGCACGTAAATTCACATGTGTTTTGTGCAAAATCCATACATGATGGTTAAAAATAGAAGTGTTTTCTAAATTAGGGCATTAGGAAACAGAGTAATCAGTCATTGGATTTGAAAACATTTTCATAAATCCAAAGTTTACACACTTATGTTTGTAGAGGAGGGATAGTATTACAATGAAGACAGAAGGCAGGGATTTCTTCCAGGCACTGCACACCCCGGAGCCTGGAAGAAATCATTAGCATACAGAAATAATATAACATTTCTCAACAACAAGACCACTAATTTTAGGCATACAGGTAGGAATAGAGTAACATTTCTCTTACCTGTATGCCCATATTAATAGGTCATTTACGTCCCGGGGGGGTGACAGATTCCCTTTAACCTTTTTAATCCTTTGCATTTTGAAGGCTGAAGCATCCCCATTATGCACTGTTAAATGTTTTGATACTGCAGGGCTTTTGAAAAAACCTTGTTGACTGCATCAGATAAATGCCTCCTTATTCTGGGTTTTAAAAGAATAGTAGTGCACCCACTGCAACATACAATATGTTGGATGCAAGTAATCAAATAAACTACATATGTAGTATTAAAATTGATATATGTGTATATATCATGTTCTATTTGTCACTGATGAGGAAAAATATTTATTGTTCTGCATAGGTTTGCAATATGTGCAAATGGTATGTCCACATTTATAAGACCCTTTAGTTGATAACCTGGTGTTCTTGGAACTTAGGGATTCATTTTAGTACAAAGTAGGTGAAAGAATTTCTCCAATCGTAGGTGCTTTTCTGGCTACAAACCATCGAGTTTTGATACGATGGATTTAATTTTTTTTTAGCCTGAAATAGTGTAGGCATGAGTTTTTATAAATTTGCTAATCGCACCAAATTGAGGGCTATATGTCCAAACAAATGTTACAGAATTTTTTTTTTTAACCTCTGATAACAATTTTTTTTCTTTTAGCATATCTCAGTTTTTCTCATTAAGGTCGGGGTCAGACTTGCGTATGGCATCCGATGTGAGAGAATCATATGCGATATGCTAATGACCCTCGGCTCCTGCTCTGCTGCGTGCGGGAGCCGAGTGTCATGCTACTGTGCTCCGAGCCTCTCGCACAAAGCGGATCGGAGTACAGCTGCGGAGGAGGTGGAGAAACTAATTTCTCTATCTCCTCCATTGCCGGAATCGGCATGTATCACACAGCACTCGGATGATATCCGAGTGATGTGTGATGTGTCACTCGCACCCAAAGACTTATATGGGTGCGAGTGAGCTGAGACTCGGCCGAGTGTCAGTGACAATCGCAGCATGCTGCGATTTCAATCGCACGTAGAATACGGCCGAGAAAAAAATAGTGATGGGAGCTGCCATATAGATTAATACTGGTCCGAGTGCTATGCGATGTTTTATCGCATAGCACTCGTCCGTATTCATCGCTAGTGTGATCCCAGCCTAACTGTACTTTCTGCACTATCTAATGTCCATTGTGGATAATGTGCTCTTAATCTATTTTTAACTCTGTGTGATTCCTTTTTATTTTGTGTTTATAAGGTACAATTGTGTTTGTACCTATAAAGCTCCCCCACAGGAATATTATCCACAACCTTTTTAGAGTGACATGAGGTTGCATACAATAGAGAATTCGTAGCGGTCTCCTTCCTGTTGGGCGATATCACTAGTCATATCCTGATAAAATTTTATAAAAATGACCAAAAATTGTTTTTTTTGTTGACAGTTTTGAGTGAATTTTAAATTCAAGTCATTATTATTGAAGTTCGTCAAGAATTCAGAGGCTAATACCTCCGGTCCATCCCATATCAGGAGGAGATTGTCTAAACTGAGTCCCTTTAAGCTGAATTCCACTTTAAGAAACCCACACAGACTAATTTCTGCTAATATCTCAGTATCACTGGTTTTTATTCACATTTCCTCCATTTACCTTAGAATCACATTCAATGGGGTTTTTACATCCTTCACATTTATTAGCAAAAATGCTTTCAAAGCATTTGACACAGTATGGATTGTCTTCTCTCTCAGTATATTTTTGACCATAAAGGGATTTCTTACAATGGTAGCAGTCAAAAGCTTTGTCTTCCATGACAATTATTGAGCTGAAAGACAAGAAAACAGTAAAATATATATATAAAAAATCAATGATAATGGAATGCTACTAGACGAATGGTAATCAATCAATACATTAAAATGTTGAAATATTAATGCAGAAAAAGAAAAACCCATTTGATTGTCAAATTACATTTTTGAAGAATTCTGTGCAGAACATCGTGTGAATAAAGGAGCACCTATAACGCATACTGTGATAATGTACAGTAGATAAATGCCTTCTATTAACATAAAAAGCATACTGCAGGGTGTGCCAAAGTGAAATAAATGAGGCTATTAAGTACTGATCTACATACTAAGAACCATTATAGAACAATCTTTTAGAAGAAACTATACAATCAATATTTCCAGTGGAAACTCAATTTATAACTCTTCCAGCCTTTATCTGCATCCTACCTTGCATTAACATCCTAAAGCTGCTTAATCTGTGTAAGATAAACCTACAGTATATTGCTGGCGCATTAGTATATCATTCATTTGTTTCATTAAACATGAGTCAACCAAATACTCAAAGATAATTCTCTATAACTCAAACTATAGGATAAGTGGTAACACTGAGTCTCCAAAGACTTGGTTTACGGCTCAGCCAAGGAGCACAGTGTGAAGGAATAGTCATTTCTTTACTGCAAAGCCCCGCATGTTCCCAGGTCTTTCTCCCTGAAATAGCAAATGTTTCCAATTGCTATCCCGAGAATTTACTGATTGAATCACAGTATTAGAAATAGTAGTCAGAAAAATAAAGGTTAAGAGAGACTTAATTAAACATGCACATTAGGCTAAGATCAGGACATGCAGTAGAACAAAGTCAGAAAACCAAGCTGGTTGTTGATGGAGTGAGTAACAAACACACAATTAGAGCATAGAAACAAAATGTCCCAAAGTTATATGTATTATGGTGGAAGACTAGTAAAGCCTGGAGCACATATATTTTCTGGAATCAATAATATTTAGTACACCCTACTGTTTTAGAATTTGGACTTAAAAGCACAGCAGTAGGCAGAAGGAGAACATTGGGCACCAGAGAAGTGAATTGGTAATGTGTTATGTCAGTTACATGCCTTATTGCATCATACAGCCAATAATTGTTCCTTTCTAGCACATGATGGTCTTATCTGGTGATGGAGGATAACAGGGTGTATGGAGGTGCTCATCTGATGAGGTTGTGTGATACATATCCATTATAGTAGCTCCGAAATGTCAGCTGTTGCAAGCCCACAAGAGAAATCTAATGAAAATTAATGTGGAGCAAGGTGGGCTAACGGCGCTGACGATAACCATTTGAAGATTCCAGGAGACCTAAGATGTTTCTATGCAGTTTATCAACGCATTTCAAAATCATTTGACTTCTACATCAGGACAAACCACAAAGTAACGATCAGCAAACCCAATGAAGTTCCCAAACTTCAACCCGATCCCAACTGAAAACAATGGAAACCCAAACTTTGGGTCTGGGTAAGAAAAAAAAACTATCTCTCTCTCTGCACCAGACTTCCCCTGGAACTCCAAACATTACAACTGACTTTCGGGGAAGTCTAACTGTCCGGTACGAACGCTGAACTCATCTCTAACTAGTACTTGTGAAGTCCTCGTGATGAAGTCGTATGACTTCAAAATGTGTTGATAATAAACCGCATAGAAACCTCTTGGAATTTTCAATTGGTTATCAGCAACACCTTTCTAGCATTAGTCTTCGCGTTTGTGGAAGAAAATAAAAATGAATAAGTTAAAAATGTTATCAATCATATTGATAATCCCTTTTTTATTGCAGTTTTGGAAATATTTACAATAGTCTAACAATAGTTGTGCTCCAGTAGAAGTTAATGATGTCCATATCATTGTGTAGCTATAGCATGATTTTTTTCATTGACTTCTATTATAATATGACACAAAGGGAGAGAAGCTGATTGACTGATTAACAAGTGAAAGTCACAACATTTCACATCAGGTAAATGGCCTACACCTGAAATAGAATAGCTAACTTCTAGATCTGGCTCTGTTTGTCACCTGCCTACAGACACAATCACAATTCATTGCTTGTCCACAAGATGCATAGAAAAAAAATTCTGATCGCTTTATTTCCATGGATCACAAGATGGTCAAATGTTAGTTGTTTGAGTAAAGCAGGAATTGTGCTTGGATGCTGATACTCAGTTCATTGTCTACAGGACTTATATAATAAAGGCTGCTGACTGAAGGATCGGCTAAAGCATTGTGTACGGTAGGCTTTAGCTAAGACAATTCTTTGGAAGAATGGTTTAATGATAGAGTTGATGGAAATCGCAAAGTGTAAACAGTGACAAAAGACTCACCAAGACTGCTGAATGTAGCTGTTGAAAAATGGCAGTACTGTAGGTACTAAAAGCTGATGACTCAAAATCTGAAACATTTTATGCAGGTTTTTATCCATCATTTATAGCTTGCGACTCTACATGTATTACATAAGTTCTGTCAACAGCGGTGGAGGTTACTTAGAAATGTGAAGCTTTGCTTGTGGATGTAAAGTTACAGTGGGTTCGGAAAGTATTCAAACCCCTTTAAATTTTTCACTCTTTGTTTCATTGCAGCCATTTGGTAAATGTAAAAAAGTTCTTTTTTTTTCTCATTAATGTACACTCTGCACCCCATCTTTATTGAAAAACCCCAGAATGAAGAAATTTTTGCAGATTTATTAAAAAGGAAAAATTGAGATATCACATGGTCATAAGTATTTAGACCCTTTGCTCAGTATTGAGTAAAGCACCCTTTTGAGCTAGTACAGCCATGAATCTTCTTGGGAATGATGCAACAAGTTTTTCACACCTGGATTTGGGGATCCTCTGCCATTCTTCCTTGCATGTCCTCTCGAGTTCCATCAGGTTGGATGGTGAACGTTGGTGAACATCCATTTTCAGGTCTCTCCAGAGATGTTCAATTGGATTTAGGTCAGGGCTCTGGCTGGGCCAGTCAAGAATGGTCACAGAGTTGTTCTGAAGCCACTCCTTTGTTATTTTAGCTGTGTGCTTGGGATCATTGTCTTCTTGGAAGGTGAACCTTTGGCCAAGTCTGAGGTCCAGAGCACTCTGGAAGAGGTTTTCATCCAAGATATCGCTGTACTTTGCCGCATTCATGTTTACTGCAGTTGCAACCAGTCGTCCTGTTCCTGCAGCTGAAAAATACCCCCATAGCATGATGCTGCCACCACCATGTTTCACTGTTGGGATTGTATTAGGCAGGTGATGAGCAGTGCCTGGTTTTCTCTACACATACTGCTTAGAATTATCACCAAAAAGTTGTATCTTTGTCTCATCAGACCAGAGAATCTTATTTCTCATAATCTGGGAGTCCTTCATGTGTTTTTATAGCAAACTCTATGCGGGCTTTCATATGTCTTGAACTGAGGAGAGGCTTCCATCGAGCCACTCTGCCATAAAGGCCCGACTGCTGAAGGGCTGCAGTAATAGTTGACTTTGTGGAACTTTCTCCTATCTCCCTACTGCATCTCTGGAGCTCAGCCACAGTGATCTTGGGGTTCTTCTTTACCTCTCTCACCAAGGCTCTTCTCCCACGATTGCTCAGATTGGCTGAACATCCAGGTCTAGGAAGACTTCTGGTGGTCCTAAACTTCTTCCATTTAAAGATTATGGAGGCCACTGTGCTCTTGGGAACCTTGAGTACTGCAGAAATTCTTTTGTAACCTTGGCCAGATGTGTGCCTTGCCACAATTCTGTCTCTGAGCTCCTTGGCCAGTTCCTTTGACCTCATGATTCTCATTTGGTCTGACATGCACTGTGAGCTGTGAGGTCTTATATATACAGGTGTGTGCCTTTACAAATCAAGTCCTATCAGTTTAATTAAACACAGCTGGACTCCAATGAAGGAGTAGAACTATCTCAAGGAGTATCACAAGGAAATGGACAGCATATGATGTAAATATGAGTGTCTGAGAAAAGGGTCTGAATACTTATGACCATATGATAGTTCAACTTTTCTTTTTTAATAAATTTTCAAAATTGTCCACATTTCTGGTTATTATCAGTCAAGATGGGGTGCAGAATGTACATTAATGAGAAAATAAATAACTTTTTTGCATTTACCAAATGGCTGCAATGAAACAAAGAGTGAAAAATTTAAAGGGTTCTGAATACTTTCCGAACCCACTGTATGTAGAATAATATAATGAATCCAATAAATGAATACACTGAAAGTCTAATATAGCTCTTCTTAACCCATTCATGACATGCGCCGTACATGTACGGCACATGTCGTGTCACTCCATTTGATGTGGGCTCTGGGGCTGAGCCCACCTCTTTTCCGGCTCTTGTCAGCTGTTTTGAACAGCTGACATGTGCCCTTAACAGCCTCAGGTAGAATTGCGATCCACTCACGGCTGTTAACCTGTAAAATGCCACTGTCAATCTCTGATAGCGGCATTTAATGTGATCACGCCAGAAGCGCATCACTAATCCAGCACAGCTGCAGGACAGCCCCCATCTTTGCATTCCTGTGTACAATGGCAAAGACAGGAAGGATCTCTAATTCTCTGCCTGATTTAGAACAGCAAGAAAAAGACATAGGATCTCACTCAGCCTTCAGTGAAAGATATAAACACTAGACTAAACCTACATGGAAGGTCAAAGACAATGTAGAAACCGCCAAATGTGAATTACTTTCCAGTATATCTTTCCTATGGCAAAGGGTGCTGAATCAAGTGACTGTCTTATCTATGCCTGGCGCTCATGAGTTACCACCAGAGGGAGCACTGGAACAATTGTACTCAGCATACCAGTCTTTCAAGGACACTTGTGAGAAATATACTTCCGTCTTGGCGAGAATAAACACGCCAGAGTCTCTAAAGAAACTTCAGAGCTTGCAATAACTCAATTCTGAATGAGACTGCACTGTGCGCAACATTGTGAACAAAACAGAAGCAAAAAACGTGCAAATGTCGGGAGTGTCATCTCACAAATCCTGGTCTGCTAAGTACTCAAAGCACTCATCCAGATCAAGTGCATCAAAATTCTCTACCCTTAGTGAACAGCTTATAAGAGCGCGTCCCGAAGTGGAAACTACAAAAGTGCCAGCCGTTGTCGCCCAAAAGAAGGCAGACATGGAAGCTGAATCTGCATGCAGGAAGACAGACATGGATGCCTTGACAGCAAGGGCAGAAGCCTAGTCTGCACGTAAGAAGGCGGAAACAGAAGACCTAGAGAAGGAATGTGAACATGCGACAGCCATGGCAAGGTTAAAGGTCTTTGAACAAGCTCTAAGTGGGAGTCAAGGGGACAGTATCAGCTTGTGTGAGATCAATACAGAAGACCCCCGTTAGTGCACAAGAGACTATGTACTAAGCCAAAACATCGAACCACCGACCACCAGTAACGTTCCTATCAGTGCCGACACTTCTCCAAGGCACCAAGACACTCATTTGCCTGCTGCTTCCAGCTTTCAAGGGCAGTCCAACGCACAACCAATGTTCAAACTTGAATCTCATTCACTCACCAACATGCAGCCAAACACTGCACCTCAGCAAACTTCATATGCCAACATCTACAAGAAACCTAACATGACGCCAAGTCACTATATCTTTGACAACCGCATGACTCCAGCCTCGCATACGACAGAGACTGTATACACCAAACCAGTTGCTGCGTTAAACGTTTATGCTGCTCCATACGTTCCCACATTTCTGAACCACAAAACTACAACCAAAGTGAACAGCACTACTCAGCCAGCAAGTGTGCTCCCAAAGTCAGAAAGAACAGACAGGTCTGACTTTGCGAGGTGCATGATTCGCTGAGAGCTCATCAACACTGGTCTCACAAGGTTTGACGACCAACCCAAAAAACTACAGAGGGTGTGCCTTTAAAACCGCAACTAATGACCTTGGCATTACTGTTGCTGAAGAGCTGGACCTGCTGATTAGGTGGCTGGAACCACGATCCACAGAACGAATCAAGAGACTCACATCCAGCGGCTGTTCTCACGACCGCATGGGACAGATTAGAGAAAGTAGTCCTGAAGCTATAAAAGATGCACTGCTCAATTACAGGATTTTCCTAAAATATCCGGCAAGGACACTTCAAAATTCCAGGAACTCAGCGACCTGCTGTTCGAACTCCAGCTGGTCAAGACAGACACACATCTACCTGGCCTCAGCTACCTGGACACTGCACGTGGGGTGAAACCTATAGTCGCCAAGCTGCCATATAACGTGCAAGAAAGGTGGACCACGCTAGGGACAAGTTACAAAAGGGAACACCAGGTGTCTTTTCCTCCGTTCTCCTACTTCTGCGAGTTCATCAAAGACATTGCAGAGCTTAAGGCTGACCCAAGCTTCACCCGTGGAGAACCCACTGGCACAGCTTTATCCACTCCCAAATATGAGAGCCCTCATCAAATTGACAGAAAATGTAGAGGCCTAGTATCGGTGAAAAAGACTGACGTTCTTCCCACACCAGCATCGGTTTCTGATGAGGACGACAAGGGTGAAAGAGTTGAGAATCCAAACTGTCAGTGTCCCATCCACAAGAAGCCACATCCGCTGAAGAACTGTATCAGCTTCAGAAAGAAACCACTCCAAGAACAAAGGAGCTTCTAAAGAAGTTTGGAGTATGCTTCAGGTGTTGTGCTTCTACAGAACACCTAGCTAAAGACTGCAAGGTTACAATCAAGTGTATGGAGTGTGACAGCGATGAACCATGTACAAGCGCTCCATCCATCGCAGATTAACGCTACACCTACGCCTTCACCCACCACGAGCCATGGCGAGGAGAGTATAGGCCAAACAGCAAGTCATCTCGCAGCATCTTCTTCATGCACAGAAGTCTGTGGAGTAGGTCGTCTTTGGGACAAGTCATGTGCGAAGATTTGCCTGGTAAATGTATATCCCAAGGGTCACCCAGAGAAGGCCGTGAAGGTGTATAGCATCCTGGACGATCAGAACAACCGATCACTGGCAAGGTCAGAACTCTTTGATCTGATCGACTTGAAGGGAAGCGCCTACCCCTACATTTTAGGCACCTGCAGCGGCATCTCAGATGTCTTCGGAAGAAGGACCAGTGGTCTCGTGATAATGTCTCTTGAAAATACCGTAGAAGTACCTCTACGCACACTCGTCGAGTGCAATCAGATACCGTCCAACAAGGAAGAGATCACAACGCTCTTCATCACCCTCACCTGAATACTATAACCAGCAAGATTCCAGCTCTCGATCACAATGCAGAAATCCTGATTCTACTTGGGAGAGACATCCTCTGGTTACAAAAGGTACGCCAGCAAGTTAACGGCCCACATGACGCACCATTTGCTCACCTAGGCTGGGTGATCATAGGGAACGTCTACGAAGACAAAATGAAGAAACTTAATGCTATCTTCTCCTCCAAAATGCACATCTTGCCAAATGGTCACAGCACTCATTTCCAGCCATGCCCACATCATTACTGGGTGAAAGAGAAACTGAGCGACACCAAGTTGTGAAGGCCAGCACTAGACAGTGCGAACACAGACCATCCCTGGGATGACAACCTCCGATCAACGGTGTTTAATTCCACAAGTGAAGACAACAAGTTGGCACCCACAAGAGAAGAATTTATAAGGATTATGGACAAAGAATTCGCTCAAGACGACTCCAACAGCTGGGTGGCTCCGTTACCCTTTTGTTCTCCAAGACCAAGGTTGCCAAACAATCTGCAGCAATCAACAGCAAAGTTCTCAAAGGCCAGAGATGGAAAGACATTTCATCGACTTCATGCAAAACATCTTAGACAGAGATCACGCAGAACCCGCACCACCACTGAAGGAAGGAGAAGAATGCTGGTACCTTCCGTCCTTCGGGGTCTACCACCCTTGGAAACCTAACCAGATCAGGGTGGTATTTGACTCCAGTGCTTAGCATGAATGTGTCAACCTCTCCAAAAACAGTACACTCCTCAACCTGGACCCAGTGCTTTATCACAGCAAGTTGCTAAGAGTAGGTGGTCGTATAGGGAAATCTGGACTGCACTATAAGTAACAGAACCCTATTATCATCCTGGGTCGGCACTACATGGCTACTCTGCTAGTCGGACACTATCACAAACAAGTACAGCATCAAGGCAGACAGCTTACGGAAGGTGGCATCAGGTCTGCTGGTTTGTGGATCATTAGAATGAAGAGATGTCTTATCTATGCTCAATAGATGCGTTAAGTGACAAAGGTGAAGAGGAAGACATCAGTACCAACAGATAGCAAATCTTCCAACAGATCGTCTAAGTACAGATCAGCCATTCTCTTATGTCGGTGTAGACGTCTTCAGTCATTACAAGAAGAACTTGTGGGGAAGGTGCGAACAGTAAGCAATGGGCTGTTCTATTTACCTGTCTCAGTGTCCGTGCAGTTCACATTGAGGTAATCAGATCCATGGACTCTTCTTGCTTTATCAATGCTCTAAGAAGATTCTTTTCCATCCGTGGGCCTGCTTAACAACTCTGGTCCAACTGTGGAACTAACTTTGTAGGGGCTTTCAAGGAATTGCAGTTAGACAACTTCTTGACCAATAACGGCTGCACTTAGGTGTAGAATCCTCCACACTCATCACACATGGGTGAATCCTGGGAACACATGATTGGAATTGGACAAAGAATTCCCTATTCCATGTTGCTGGACCACAAGCTTCCTCTCACCCATAAAGTGCTGGTCACTTTCCTCGCAGAGGTGTCCGCTATAATATATGCCAGACCTTTGGTTCCGGTATCATCCGACCCTGATGCTCCAATGATTATCACTCCAGCTACATTCCTTACACAAAAGATTAGAGCTGTTCCAGTCTCTCCCGGGAACTTTGATCACAAAGATATTTTCAGATGCATTGGAAGCAGGTACAACATCTGTCTAATGTATTATGGCACCAGTGGAAGACTGAATATCTGCATCTGCTTCCAAACTGTCACAAATGGCAGAAGCCAACTCCTAATCTACAAGTAGAAGGTCTCGTTCTTTTAAAAGACAAAGAGAACAGAACAGAAAACCCTCAGCGTGCAACCGGGCTTGAACATTTCCCTGTGGATTAAACGTCACCATTGGATTGTTGGGTTGGTGGAAGAGTTGGCTTGTTGCGGCTTCCCCAACCTGTTTTTTTTCTATTGAACTTATATTAATTTTTTCATTTATTATTCAAGGACTACGCGTCATCGTCAAGTAGGGACATGAATTGTTGTATATTGTTTTCTTCTTTCTCCTCTTTTCAGGTTCCATGTCGGCGTTGGACAGCAATGACTCATCACGTCATACAGAGACATTGTGAAATCTGAAGATTTCAGACAAAGAGTGTTGCGTCTCATGAATGGGAACAACTTGTTATGTATTCTCTATGTTATGCATTGCATTCTGCTGTTGCTAGGCAGAAGCCCTGCCCCTTGAAGTTTGTCCCTTCTTCTCTCTAGTAGTTGATGATGTTAGCCTTTGCTCTTCCCTTCTTTCTCATTATCATTTTGCTGTAGTCATTTTTGGATGTACATGTTCTACTTTTCTGTTTGGATTACTCTTTCCACCTGCTGCATTGTGCTTAAATACAAGATTTCAGAGAAAATCAACTGTTTCTCCTGGACTCTTATTACAAGTCAGTGTGGCTGAGTTGGAATGATCTGAGGACGCATCGCATGTGAGTACAACAATCATACAGTTATCTAAAGGATTGATGCCTAAGGATTTAGAGACTCATACTGCCTTGAAGAGTCAGAATATGAGTAATTGTGAGTACACAGTGCTATATAATATGATTGCAATATATTAAGAGGATAAAAACATTGATGAAAATGCTTCTTTAAAGTAGAGAACAATTACCAAGAACATCTTTCACTCCCGAGGACCTTTTCTGGTCTACAGTACACTGAAGAGTCAAGGATTACAGTAGACACTTTGCAAAGTGCTAATTCTAATGTGGTATTGCTGAAGAGAAACAAATCACTCTGATTTCTGGGGAACCCCTTTTAACCTCTTCTTTTTCTCATTTTGTGAATCTATTATAACATTAGAATAGGCACCAAAGTTGTCAATAATACAACTAAACAAGAGATTTATGCAGCTAGAAAAATGCCTGTGTAGCGTGAGCATCCTGCATATGGTTTCTTTCCCAGCTACACCACACATTTTTTACAGTATTGATTTAATATATTTCTCTGAATATGAAAAAAAAAAATTTTTTAAGAATGTGTAGTTTGACAAGAATCTTTTGAAGACATTAATATATCAAGGAAATTAGCTAATGACATTTGCATATTTGTAACATGCAAGGCTGAATTACTGCTAAAATAGACAATTATAGCTGTCAGTGAACTTGAAGCTTTCTTAATGTTTTGCTGAGGGTTGATACAGTTCTTAATTAATATTTTGGGCAAAAGTTAAATGTTATATACATATGAAGGAAATTCCATTGAGCTCAGAAACCCAATTATGGTAACTGGGAATTTACAGATGTGGACAAAATTGTTGGTACCCTTCTGTTAAAGTAAGAAAAACCCACAATGGTATCTGAAATAACTTGATGCTTACAAAATAATTTTCTATTTAAATTTACTGAATATCAACTAATCAAAATTAGACATTTGCTTTTGAATTGTGGCTCAACCGAAAAAAACAACTAATAAAAATGACTTTGGCAAAAATGTTGGTACTCCTATAAAAGATTGAAAATAATTTGACCATAGGAACAGGTTAAACTGTGTTCTTTAACTAGCATAACAGGTGAATGCAAACTTGTAATAAGTCTGTCTATTTAAAGGGTGAAAAGTAGCTACTATGCTGTTTGGTATCATGGCTTGTACCACCCTGAAAATGGATGGAGAAAGCTAAGGGGAGATGTTGTGTTAGGTAGCTGAGGAGGACTGGAACAACAGCCGGGCATCCGAACACCTGAGATGTTGGTAACTAATGGGTTGCAGATTCCTAAACTAACCACACAACTAGAGGTAGCCGTGGAGCGTTCCTACGTTGATCCTAGACGCCTCGTCACAGCCTGAGAGATAACTACACCTAAAGGCAGAAAGATGAAAGCTATCTGCCCCGAAGCAGATCCCCAAAGAAAATAGGAAGCCCCCAAACATGTAATGGCGGTTAGACAAGAAGAAAGCACGAACACAGACAGAAAATAGAATGAGCAAACGCTGGGGCCACAAGCTGACTAAATAGGATAGGACAGGAGAGATTACTTTCTGCAACACAGAAAACCCTACAAAAATCCAACAATTCTGATTACAAAAATACTGAGATCACACGATCTCGCCACCCACTAAATCAGATCTTAGTGTGAACAAAACCAAGCCGCAGCCACTGAAAAAACAGGAAAAAGAAAATGAACAAATAACAGTGGCTTCAGATAAACTGAGAGGAGCACAAGCCCCCCGGAGGGGACCTGGCTGACCTCCACAGAAGTGCAGGGAACAATGCAAAAAGCAAGCACAAAAATAAAAGCAGAAAAAATCTTATCTGATAGCAGAAGATGCAGGCAAGACTCAGCAAACTTCCAAATGAACCAGGAACTACAATTGAGACAAGAACAATTGATCACCGGCAACCATCATGGGAGGGAACCTCCCTTATATCAGACCAGTCAGTGAACCCAGATTGCCATTCCTCGCTGAAAGGTTCAGTACTGTCTGTAACCACCAGAGGGAGCCTCTGCTCAGAAACCATCTCTAGCACATTCATAACAGGGAGAGTTGTCTCAGGAACAAGCTAAAGATAAAGGCTATAAAATCATTTCCAAACAGCCTAATATTCATGTGACTAATGTTGCTCATAGTATTGGGAAGTTTAAAGACTATGGGACTGTAGCCCACCTCCCCAGATGTGGCTGCAAGACAACTTGAAGAGACAGATAATAACAATGGGAAACCAAAGAGCCCGGAACAACTTTCAAAAGAGATTAGAGATGAACTCCTAGGTCAAGTTATATCAATGTCTGATCGCACTATTCGTTGCTGTCTTGGCCAAAGTGGATTTAATTGAACATGATCAAGGAAAAAGAACACTTTTAAAAGTAAATCATAAAAAAGTGAGAGTGGAGTTTGCCAAAATGCATATGGACGAGCCACAAAACTTTCGGGAGAATGTCATTTTGACAGATGATACAAAACTTGAGCTTTATAGCAAGTCACATCTGCTCTATGTTCACAAGTGCAAAAAATGAAGCATACAAAGAAAAGAACAGTATACCTAACGTGAAACATGGAGGAGGCTCAGTCACGTTTTGGGGCTACATTGCTGCATCTGGCAAAGAGTGTCTTGCCCAGTGTCAAAAAGCTTGGTCTGAGTCTCCATACTTACATTTTCACATTATTAGTCTCTGAGCACCAGGCAACAAGCACACTTTCATGCTTTTAACTTGCATGCCTTCTCAGCACAGTTCTATTCACTGCGCTCACCATTCTGCTGCTCTTAAGGTACTGCCACACTAAACTATCCCGCTAGCGATCACGATAACGACGCATACTAATGCGATCGCTAGCGGGATAGTTTCAATATCGCTAGTAGCTGCCTAATTTAGCGATGTCGTTAAGGACGCTAACGCGGTTAGCGATCTCCCTAACGACACCGCACATCGCTCACACTACCCACATCCATGTCAACAGATCCTCCTTGCAGTCAGCCACAGATCACATGCACCGTGTGCAGACAGCAGTGACAGCGGCTATAACGGGCGGCGGCCGCTCCGTGCTGTGGTCTGCTGTGCTGGGAGGGTTCCGGTGCTGTCCCCCTGCTCCGGGCCTGGCGCTCCTGTGGGGGGATGGGTGCTCGGTCTCCTCCTCTTCCCGGCTCGCAGCGCCTGTCTGAGGGAGATGCACGGCTGACACCCAGCGCTCCCAGGAGCAGACGGCCGCCGTGCTACCAGGCTGATTCTTGGATTAAAAAGGTGCCACACTCAGCGATATCTGCTCACCAGCGGGACGCCAATGATAAAAATAGGGTCCGGATCGATGAGAACGATGAACGAGATCACAGCAGGATCACAGCAGGGGCCACGTCGCTAGTACATGCCACACACAACAACGTCACTAACGAGATCGCTAAATAGTGACGTTTTTTAGCGATCTCGTTAGCGACGCTGTTTAGTGTGGCATACCCTTTAGTCTCAGACTATTAAGCTGTTCCCAGCATGCTGCATCCTCTTCTTGCTGAGAATCTCAAGATTGGCTATAGGGAGGCACAGCCAGACCTTATAGCCATTTAGTCACAACTTTTCATGGTAAACCTGGCCAGCGATGCAGTGGGTTCACACCCACTGCTGGCACATAACTTACTTAACTAATCTCAGTCTCTTTATTTAGAGCTCCCTTCTACAGCATATCTCCCCTTTTAGCCCCCTCCAATCATAACCACATCCTTCAGTATATACCCCTTTCTGCCCCCTGTATGCAGAGCCTCCTTTTGCAGTATTTCTTCTCTGTCCCCTGAATACAACTTATCCTACAGTATGTCTTTCCTCTCAACCCTTCAGTACAGAGCCCCTCCATTCAGCCCTTGTACACAGAGCTAGTTCTTTCTATCAGAATTTCTCTCCTCTAAGCTCCCTCCATACAGCCCATCGTGCAGCACATCGCTCGTCTTTACTTAACAGGACATCTGTACACTGTGGCTTCCTGGTATGAGCTCTCTGCACTGTGATGAAAGAGATGCCCTCTTTTGTGAAACCATCCCTCACAGTATAAGCAAATTTGTTGGCAGAATGCCATCTGAGAGATTACACTGCACATGATCAACCATGGCCATTTGAACTGCTACAGGATGATTCTAATAGCAACTAGAGAGTAAATATAGCTTGGAAGTTTATCCTTGGTGGGGTGAAGGTGATATGTGCAAAATTATGCAAATTTAAAAATGGGTTAGTTTGGCAGAAATAAATAAATATGTGTACATTATTATAACACCACATTGTGGTTTTGGAGATAACCCTTTAAGTGTTTCATACAGTTGTGTTTTTCCACCATGCCTTTGGAGTAGATCCACATTACCAGGTCATGGCTCTACTAAACCTGTAAGAACACCACAATAGAAATATATAGTGAAGGCTCTAGCATCAGCATTCAAAATTGCAGTACAAACTGATTTTATAATAGGAATGGCCTTCTTAAAGAAGTGGACCAGTTTGTATAATATATGGTGAAACTGAAATTCTGTTGCAGATCTTCTCAAATAGTCTTATCAAAGAGTTAGTCTTTACAGAGGGTGTAGCAAATCAAGTTACACTGCCTTAACTGACAGTTGCGGGTTGCAACCCTTGGCTGTCAGCTTTAGCAAGGCAGGCTATGAAAAATAGAGGGGTCCCCACACTGGCATTTTTAATTATTCAAATAAATAACTTAAAAAACCGACGTGGGGTCGCCTCCATTTTTGACAACCAGCTATTCTAAAGCAAACAGCTGGGGGCTGGTATTCTCATGCTGGTAAGGGGCCATGGATATTGCTCCAGCAGCCTAGAAATATCAGCACATAGCCACCCAGAAAAGGCACATCTATTAGAAGTGGGGTTCATATTTGTGAGATTGATGTCACCTTTGTATTGTCCGGTAACATAAAGCCCAAGACATAGTAATGGAGAGGTGAATAATTGATTGTCCACCCTGGTATCAATACTTATTTGGAGACATCTATTCCCCTGTTGTGGAAATATAAGGGGTTTTAAAAGTTGTGGTTGCATCCTGAGGAAGAAGTTGGATAACTTCAAAATGTGAAGATATTAAATCAGCAATTCTCTTCATCCTTTGTGTACTGTGGCTTCCATGGAAACTTCACCTTCAGTGCAGAAAAAACACTTAGGCCGGCGTCACACTGGCGACAGAATCGGACGA
>VIAB01004765.1:64108-100739 GCA_009801035.1 Oophaga pumilio | reverse complement strand
ATCTGCAGGGGGTTGAATACTACTTGTAGGCACTGTATTTTTGATTACAAACTTTGACTATATTGTTATCAAAAGAGTATTACGTGCTTTGTGCTACATTTCTGTGATATATAACACTCCCAAAAAGCATAGAAACATTTTTATGGATTCAAATACTCACCCATATAGTATTATGTGTTTTGTGGTACATTTCGATATTATAAAACACTTCCAATAAGCATTTAAAATTTTTTCTTTATTGAATCACAATACTCACCCATATAGTATTATGTAGTCTGTAGTAAAAATGTTTCTGGATTCAATTACTCACACATATAGCATCACATGCTCTGTGGTACATTTTACTGTTTTAAAATACTTCCAAAAAGCTTTTAGAAAATTTCTGGATTCAATAGCTCACCTATGTAGTATTATGTGCTCTGTGGTACATTTCGATATTATAAAACACTTCCTAAAAGCGTTTAAAAAATATTCTGCATTCAATTACTCACCCATATAGTATCACATGCTCTGTGGTACATTTCGGTGTTATAAAACACTTCCAAAAAGCATTTAAAATTTTTTCTTTATTGAATCACAATACTCACCCATATAGTATTATGTAGTCTGTAGTACATTTCATTTGTATCTAACAGTCAGAAAAAGTATTGCACAATTTTTCAGCAATCAATTTACTCACCCATATAGTATTACATGCTCTGTGATACATTTCATTGGTATTGATCATTTATAAAACACCTTGAAAACTGTTTCTGAATCGTCATCCATACAGTATTAAATGGTTCGTGGTATCTGTGTTATATTACACTTTCAAAAAGCTTTGAAAAAATGTTCTGTATTCAGTTCCTCATCCATACAGTATTACGCTGTCTGTTGTACATTTCGGTGTTATAAAACACTTTCAAAAAGCATTTGACCCCTTAACAACCAGAGGTATTTTGGTTTTTCATTTTCATTTTTTGGTCCCCTTTTTCTCAGAGCCATAACTTTTTTATTTTTACATCAATATAGGCATGTGAGAGCTTATTTTTTGCGGGACGAGTTGTATTTTTGAATGTCACCATTAGTTTTACCATGTCATGCACTCAAAAACGGGAAAAAAAATTACAAGTGCGGTGAAATTGCAAAAAAAGTGCAATCCCACAGTTGCTTTTTGCTTTTTTTGTTTTTACCATGTTCACTAAATTCTAAAACTGACCTGCCATTATGATTATTCAGGTCATTACAAGTTCATAGACACCAAATATGTATAGGTTCTTTTTTATTTAAGTGGTAAAAAAAATTCCAAAGTTTGTTTTTAAAAAAAAAATTGCGCCATTTTCCAATACCCGTAACGAATCAATTTTTCATGATCTAGGGTTGTGTGAGGGCTTATCTTTTGCATGCTGAGATCATGTTTTTAATTATACCATTTTGGTGAAGATACCATCTTTTGATTGCCTGTTATTGCATTTAAATGCAATGTTGTGGTGACAATAAAAACCCGTAATTCTGGCGTTTTTACTTTTTTCTTGTTACGCCATTTAACGATTAGGTTAATTTTTTTTTCTATTGATAGATTGGGTGATTCTGAACGTGGCGATATGAAATATGTGTTTTTTTTATTTTATTTTGAATGGGGTGAAATGGGGTGATTTGAACCTTTACGTTTTTTATTTTTAAGAACTTTTTTTTTTACTTTTTGCATGCTTCAGTAGAAGCTGCAGTACTTTGATCGGCTCTGTTACATACATGTGATGATCATAGCAATCCGGCTATGACAACCATAGAGGTCTGCTGGAGACCTCTGGTTGTCATGCCAACCCATCGGTGACCCACGATCACGTGACTTGGTCACCGATGGATGGGATTTCTGGCATGTTTTTGGAAAACATGAGTTAAATGCCGCTGTCAGATATTGACAGCGGCATTTAACTAGTTAATAGCCGTGGGTGGATTGCTATTCCACTTGTGGCTGTTGCAGGCATACATGTCAGCTGTATAAATCAGCTGTCATGTGCCTGTTAAGGTGCTAGCTCAGCGCCAGAGCCCACACCAGACAGAGGGAGTCAGACATTGGCATACTATTACACCTGGTGTCGTAAAGGGGTTTAAAATTTTCCTGGATTCAATCACTCACCCATATAGTATTGCGTGCTCTGTGGTAAATTTTGGTGTTATAAAACACTCCAAAAAGCATTGAAATTTTTTTTCTGGATTCAGTTCCTCCTCCATACAGTACTGCGTGCTCTGTTGTACAATTTGGTGTTATAGAACACTTCCAAAAGTTGAAATTTTTTTCTGAGTTAAAGTACTCATCAATACAGTATTCCATGTATGTTTTGTGTATTCAATTAGTAATCCATATCGTATTTAGTGAGTGATAAAGATGGAAGAACTACATAAGACTCCCGTGGGAGTGACCGGAGGAATATTAGAGCCAGAGGAAGCTGGCACGACTGCAAAGGTAGCAGGAGCTTGTGGTCCAGATCCGGTGCTTTCCTGGAACCTCCAAGTAACGAACCATGGCCTGCGGGGCCTAGGCTGGTCATAAGAGACAAGGAGGTGAGCCTGGACCGGAGCTGGAGAAATGCTATTGGGCCTGCTATCCGAAAGGTACCAACAGTTGGCCTCCCTGGGGGTGATCATTACATCAGCGGAATAGGAGGTCCATTAAAGAGTTTGGTACCCATCATCACATTTCGTTCAACCATCAGTCAGTAGAAATGGAACACTTGCCTAGAAGCCTGCAAGAGCTGACAGCTGGAACCAGGGTCACGTTCTTCAAAATGGAGAGTGAACATCGCTGGTATGCAGTGGGTGTGATCCTAGAAGTAAGTGAGCAGGATGAACCCTTCTTGAGGAATGAGCGGGCCTGAAAGTGGCTTTTTGAGGCAGCTCGACATGGGGCTACTTTCACCCCAGAGTGATCGTGCTGTTCTTGGGGTTCCCCACCTCCTATGTGGAAGCAGGCGATGGTGCAGGTGAAACAGAGGGCTGTCACCCATTTCTGTGTGTCGGGGGTTCCAGCACTGCTGGAAGCCGGGTTACTTATAGCCAAGGCACCTGGAAATTGGGCTCCAGGAAGCAAGTGGAGGCAGTCCGCCCAGCCTTCTGAGGAAGGTGAAGAACACCTGAAGAGGATTACTGTTTTATCCTTCTTATAATTTTTTCCAGGCTTTGTACTTTGTGCAAAGTTTTAATGAGTGTAGGAGTATAGCAACTACACTATAAAAATATTTGAATAAGGCCTGCCAGTTGTTGCCTTTCAGGGGTCTATGGATGACAGTCCTTATAATTTTCTTCTAGCTTTGCACATTCTGCAAAACCTTTATGAGTGTAGAAGTACATCAATTTAACTTTCAAAGTACTTACTTTAAATACATTTTTCTGGGTTCAATTAGTCATCCATACAGTTGAATGCTGTTATTGTTACATTACGGTGGTATGTAAAACTGCAAAAAAGCATTGAAAAATATTTCTGCATTCAATTACTCACCCATAGAGTATTACCTGCTATGAGGTACATTTGGGTAGCACATTACGTTTCAAAATAGAATTCTGGGGATCATCAGAGATTGGGATTTTTTTATTACACAACCATGACTTGAACTTCTCAACAACTTTGTCCCTGACTTGTTTGAAGATCTCCTTAGTCTTCATGGTGTTGTTTGGTTAGTGGTGCCTCTTTGCTTAATGGTGTTGCAGCCTCTGTGGACACTCAGAAAAAGTGTGTATATACTGACATACATGTGACACTTAGATTGCACACAGGTGGACTTCCATTTTATCTGATTGTATGAGGTTTAATCAGGACCTGTAATTAGGTGAAAACAGCCAGTTTTTTGCTCTTTTTTCATTCACGCTGCTCCTCTGAGTATTTTTTTTATTTGTTTGTTTTATTTTTTAAATTTGACATTTGGTTCTAGAGATATGGACTTTTTATGGCACATTTATGAATCCCAGGGGGTGTGACTCACAAGATTCCTTGGGGGTATGTCTTTAGGCTGCCCTGCATTATTACCCTGTAAGCAATGCCCCCTTGTTAAAAACCATAAAAATTAGAAACAAATCTAAAGGCTTTTATCTCTGGAACCGTATAACAGATTTAAAAGAAAAATAAAACAGAACACTCAGGAAAGCAGCAGGAATGCATTTTTGACCTGATGACAGATCCTCTTTAACGTGATTACACTATTGCAGGTTATTACAATACATTAATATACATTAAAGAATAAAATAACAACTCTTTAGGGCAAACTGTATTATTATAGTCAAAATAAATGTAAGTGAAATGGATGGTGCACAGCGGACTGTAAGACAAGAATCATTAGAGAAATAATTGAAATGAATAGTGCTGCAGCTTGCAGCTAAACATGTTGTATTCTGGCACATTTGCAAAACCCAAAGAACATTTTCTTCCTTGGCTTCACTTTCACTGCGATGACTTTTCTATGACCAGTGATAATACTTTCAATTAACATTGATTGCTTAGTTGGGTTGGACCTAACATTAGTATGTGAAATGCAACACATCCAATGATTAGTTTGCAGCCATTATATGCCATTAACACCTTAGACAATTTTCATTTCTACACTTGAATTTTAGCATCCCCTTCTACCAAGAACCGTAACATTTTTTCCCTATCGCCATAATTGTACTAGGATTTGTTTTTAGTGGATCAAATTATTGCTTTTAATGACATCATTCATTTTCTCATACAATGTACTGAAAAAAAGGAGAAAATTTCTAAATGGGATGAAAAAAAAAAAAATAAGAAAAATGAGATTCTCAAAGCACAATCGTTAACAATTCCGAAAAGAGGGAAGAATGGGAAGCATTTAAGGAAACCAGGATGGATGAACATAGAACTTAAACACATGCTAAAAAGGAAGAAAGAAATGTTTATCAAATGGAAAGAGGGAGGCATATCTAAAGAAGAATATAATGCCGTCTGCAGAACCTGCAGGGCACAAATCAGATTATCTAAAGCTGACAATGAATTAAGGCTTGCAAGTGACGTCAAAAGCAACAAAAAAGGATTTTGGGGATACGTCAAAAGTAAAAGAAAAGTCAAAGATGCTATAGGATTTTTACAGGATGAAAATGATGAAATGGTAAGTCAGGATGTTGAGAAGGCTGAACTTTTAAATTCCTATTTTGCATCTGTTTTCTCTCAGAAAGGAAATGTAACATCAACTGATCTTCACTGTCCTATTAAAGGAATAGAAGAATCCAGGATATCTATAAACAGAAAGACAGTGAGGAAACACTTAGCTAACATAAATGAATTCAAGTCTCCAGGTCCAGATGAATTACACCCCAGGGTACTGAAGGAGATAGCAGAAGAAATTCTTGAACCACTGTCCATAATATTTGAAAATTCTTGGAGAACAGGAGAAGTCCCAGAAGACTGGAGAAGAGCAAATGTTGTTCCTATCTTCAAAAAGGGGAAGAAGGTGGACCCAGGGAACTACAGGCCGGTGAGTCTGACTTCTATACCAGGAAAGATCTTTGAACAAATTATTAAAGAACATGTATGCAAGTACCTGGATAAGAATGAAGTGATTAAACAGAGTCAGCATGGGTTTGTAACTAATAAGTCATGTCAGACTAACTTAATTTCCTTCTATGACAGAATCACTGACTGGGTGGATCAGGGAAATGCTGTAGATATAGTATATCTTGACTTCAGCAAAGCATTTGACAAAGTATCTCACACAATCCTTATTGAAAAAATGACTAAGTATGGAATGGACAAGGCAACTGTTAGGTGGATTCATAACTGGCTTAGTGATCAGACCCAAAGAGTGGTTGTAAATGGCTGCACATCCAGTTGGAAGAATGTCTCAAGTGGGGTACCACAAGGCTCTGTTTTGGGCCCTGTATTGTTCAACATCTTTATCAATGATTTAGATGAAGGAATTGAGGGTAAACTGATCAAATTTGCTGATGACACAAAGCTAGGAGGGGTAGCTAATACTAGAGAAGAGAGAGAGAGGATTCAAAAAGATATACATAAACTGGAGCAGTGGGCAGCAACTAACAGAATGGATTTTAACAGGGAAAAATGCAAAGTACTACATGTGGGCAATAAAAATGAAAAAAGCATATACAAAATGGGAGGAATAGGGCTAAGTAACAGCACATGTGAAAAAGACTTGGGTATACTAATTGATCACAGACTTAACATGAGTCAACAGTGCGATGCAGCAGCAAAAAAGGCAAATGCAATTCTAGGATGTATCAACAGAAGCATACAGTCTAGATCACGTGAGGTCATTATTGCCCTCTACTCCTCTTTGGTCAGACCTCATCTGGAATACTGTGTCCAGTTTTGGGCACCACATTTTAAAAAAGACATCAACAAACTGGAGCAAGTTCAGAGAAGAGCCACCAGAATGGTGACCGGTCTGCAAACCATGTCCTATGAGGAACGGTTGCAGGATTTGGGAATGTTTAGCTTGCAAAAAAGAAGACTGAGAGGAGACTTAATAGCTGTCTACAAATATCTCAAGGGCTGTCACATTGTAGAAGGATCATCTTTATTCTCATTTGCACAAGGAAAGACTAGAAGCAATGGGATGAAACTGAATGGGAGGAGACACAGATTAGATATTAGAAAAAACTTTTTGACAGTTAGGGTGATCAATGAGTGGAACAGGCTGCCACAAGAGGTGGTGAGTTCTCCTTCAATGGAAGTCTTCAAACAGAGGCTGGATAGACATCTGTCTGGGATGATTTAGAGAATCCTGCTTTGAGCAGGGGGTTGGACAAGAAGGCCCAGGAGGTCCCTTCCAACTCTACCATTCTATGATTCTATTCTATGATTCTATGAAATGGTAAAAAAATGCAATTCCACCATATTTTTTCCATGATGTTTACGCCCCCTTCACACGTCCATATTTTGTGTCAGTATGCGATCCGTTTTTTAATTGCCGCAAATATGGACACATGCACACCCATTGTATTCAATGATGGTGTGCACATGTCAGTTTTTTCACAAGGAACATATATCGATGTGAAGAACCCGCAGACATGTCAGTTTTTTATCAGCAGCACAGACAAAATGCGTGCTGCACACGTGTGCATACTGAGGATACACGGATGGCATCCATGTGTCATCAGCCTGGCACGTATTGGCACCTGGGAAGAAGCAGTACAGTTCGCTCTGTTCCCAGGCGCCAGCTACTGAAGGCAGCTCTTATCATTGTCGCTTGGACTCCCTGAGATCACCACGACCAGTCGACAATAATTGGAGTTGTATTCAGCACCCACTGTGTCACTCCTGTGTAAAATAAAAAAATTTAATAAATAAAATGGTTTGGGCTTCTGCACAATTTTCATAACCAGCAGAGGGAAGCCCACAGCTGGGGCCTGATGTTATCTGGGAAAAGAGACAATATTCTAAAAGGTTCCCAGGCTTTTAATAACAGCTCACAGCTGTTTGCTTAGCCTTTCCTGGTGAATTTACGGGGGACTCAAGAACAAAATGATGTTGGGTTCCCCTATTAATTCAAACCAGCAAAGTCTAAACAGACATCTGTGGGTTAATATTACTAGCCTGGGAAGGGGCCAGAGATATTGCCTCCTCCAAGGGCTACCAACATCAGCCTCAGCTGCCCAACAAATGGTGTTAGCGGTGATCTAATTGAAGTCACCGCAGTTAATCGGGTCTCTCACAGTGAACTGCTCATGGGAACGCAGTTTCAGTGACCGGCTGTAACCTCTATGACGTTACCGCTCGTCACTGAAGTTGCGCTTGCAGCAGCTCATTGAGTCCTGCTTTTAAGCATAAATACTCACATCTTGTCGCTTTTCATTTTGAAAATAAGATGTCGTAAAGATGAATTGAGGCATGGTACAGTATGAATTATCTTTATGTCGGACAGGTGAGGGATATGATTGTTTATTATTTTTGTTTTTTTTACAGGGGACATGGGCATCGGAGGATTATCTTTACGTCTGACAGGTGAGGGATATGTTTGTTTATTATTTTTGATTTTGCAGGGGACATGGGCTTCTATGGATTAGGTGTGAAGGTGAGTAAAACTGTGTTTTTTATTTTTAAATAAATGTGTAAAACAGGTTGTTTTGCTTTGTTTCATATAAAGGATTTTATTATTGAAGGGTGTTCATTTCAACACTTACTATGGGTTTAGTCTTATATACACCTCTCCTTTACTAACCTCTTGGCTTGATATCACCTGAGAATACACAGGTGACATCTACCCCAACCCTATTACCCCACTTGTCATCACCACAGGGCAAATGGGAAGAGCACATCTCGTGGTTGCATAATTTCTGGGGCAGGTGAGGGCTGATGTTGGTATCTGGGGGAGGTAATATCTCTTGCCTCTTCTCAGACTATTAATATCAACCCACAACTATCTGTTTAACCTTTGCTGGTTTAAATTTATAATGGGACCCTATGTAATTTTTTTTTCTGGTTCCCTCGTAAATTCACCAGGCAGGGCTAAGCAAACAGCTATGAGCTGTTATTATTAGCCAGGGATCCTTCTGTGATATTGTCCCTCTTTCCAGATTATTAACATCAGTCCCCAACCGTGGGCTTTCTCTCTACTGGTTATGAAAACTATGGGAGCCCACACCATTTTATTCATTTAATTCTTTTTTTTTTTACACAGGAGGGACAAAGTGTGTGCTTAATACAACTCCCATCATTGTCGCCAGGTCGTGCTGATCTCACGGAGACCAAGCGACAAATGATGAGAGCTGTTTTCAGCAGTCGGCACCCGGAATCAGCGCGAACTGTGCTACTTTTCCCAGGCACTGATATGTGTCACATGGACACATGGATTGTACACAGATGCCAGACACATGTAAAACATGAACACATGGACACGGACATCAAATGGACACATGGATGTCACAGACTATTATACGGAGGGTACATGGACATGGACCATGGATACCACCAGTACTGTTTTTTCCTGTACAGGAATCATCAGGACAGGTTATGGAGGTCTGAGTGTGGTAAAAATGAACTGGAAAAATAATTTTCTAGCTCAGACTAATTATAGCAATACTGAATTGCTGTTTATAAAAAAGTTTGTAAAAAAATATTTTGGCTTGTGATACCATTTAAGGAGATCCATATAGTTTTTATTTTTCTATATATGGAGCTGTATGAAGGCTTATTTTTTTGTGTGTATGGCTGACAGTTTTATTGTTACCAATTTGGGGTACATATGACATTTTTGTCACCTTTTATTACATTTTTTAGAGAGGTATGGTGAAAAAAAAAAACAAAGTTCTAAGATTTTGATTTTTTTCTCATTGGTGACAAATTTCTGCCATCCAGAGGGAGCAAGGGTCTTATAAACTAGAGTGATATCTGTGAGTCAATAAGTTGGTCAATAAAGAATAGAATGAATAGAGCATAACTACAAAGGACTGATGAGCCCTAGTGATGAGCGATCGTGCTCGTCACTACTTGTTACTCGCTCAAGCATCATTGTGATTGGGATGCTCATTACTTGGCCAGTGTTTTTTTATGTTTTCAGCATGAGCTCGACTCCCTGCCCCACATATTTGGTGCATTTTAAACAGCCAATGAACATGTGGAGTTTGCCTGCCAGTCACTGTAATGTTATATTGGTTGTGGCATTACTGTGATTGGCTGGTTGCAAAGCGTCATCAGGTCTTTATCAGTCCCATGATGCTATGCTCGTAACACTGTACCCTGGAAACAAGAAAAGCAGGGAGAGATGCTGGTGAAAGAGGGATGGAATTGTAGCTGTGTATTAGCTAAGGATTCAACCACATTAATATTTCTTTTAAGTACAACAGTCTTTCTTGGGGCTAATATAATCAATAGTAATACTGCTGTTAGCAGCACTTAGGGACAGATTGAGCTGAAAGGATAATGTAGGACAGGTTGGTGAATTGCATGCCCTTAATGCTGCAGCCTGCAACTGATACCAAAATCCGTTCTTAGGGATAATAATATTGTTTTTGCTTTTTATCCTGCAAATTGTTCTGCACAGGAAAATATTATACACCATTTTTACTGCAGCAGTTGTGCCTAAAAAGCAGACAGACCTAGTTAGATCTCAAGAAGACTGGTGTCTTATAGGTGAATCTGAGGTGTGCAAATTTTCCTGCAATAGTAATACCATACTTATTTTCAGCAGTGAAATTTTATAAGGCATTTATCATGCTAGAGTTGGTCCTCAAAACACCCCCAAAAATTGTTTTGTTACAAAGAGCATTGCTATATTGATACTGCAGTCTTATGCATTTATCTGAAGTGGGCAAATTTTGCTGGTATTGTAATACTGCAATTTTTTTCAGCACTGAAATTTTACACAGCATTTATCCAGCTAAAGTTGGGCCTCAAAACACCCCCCAAAAATTGTTTGGTTACAAATAGAATTGCTATATTGATGCTGCAGTCTTATACGTCCATCTGAAGTGGGAACATTTTGCTGGCATTGTAATACTGCAATTTTTTTCAGCAGTGAAATTTTATATGGCATTTAATGTGCTACAGTTGGGCATCAAAACACCCCCAAAAAATTTTTTGGTGGCAAATGGCATTGCTATATTGATAATGCAGTCTTGTACGTTCATCTGAAGTGGGCACTGTTTGCTAGCATTGTAATACTGCAATTTTTTCAGCAGCGACATTTTATATGGTTTTTATCATGCTAGAGTTCGGCGTCAAAACACATAAAAAACTTTGGTTACAAATAGCATTACTATATTGATTCTGCAGTCTTATACGTCCATCTGGAGTGAGTAAATTTTGCTGACATTGTAATGCTGCAATTTTTGTTCAGCAGTGATATTGTATGCTGTATTTATCATGCTAGAGTTGGGCTTCAAAACACCCCCCAAAATTGTTTGGTTACAAATATCATTGCTGTATTGATACTGCAGTCTTATATGTCAATTTGAAGTGGGTAAATTTTGCTGACATTGTAATACTGCAATTTGTGTTCAGCAGTGACATTTTATGCGGCATTAATCGTGCTACCAATGGGCCTCAAAACACCCTCCAAATTTTTTTGGTTACAAATAGCATTGCTATATTGATACTGTGTAACAATTATGTGGGTACTATGGAATCTGATTGCTTGGCATAAAACCAATCTGAGACCAAAGCTGAAGGCAAACAAGTGTATTTAACTAAGTAGAAGTGCAACAAAACTAACAGAGATCTTCCTGCAATTGTAATGAAGTGCACAGCCAATATAATAAGGTACAGGAAACAGAATAGTGGGGCGCAACCGCTAATACGAACCAGTCCAGCAAAAATATGATGCAGAAATGCACACGGCACTTAAACGTGGATGTCCAGTAATAATGTGTCACGATGTGACTGAAGCGGTGTGACACGACCCCACGAATGGTCGGTCAACAGACGGCACAACACACAAAGGAACACCAGGGAAACTTTAACAATGATGGGCCCTCGCGCTAGGGAACAGGGAAAATGGACACCTCCTGCACTCACCTGAGGAAGTGCCCTGATCTTACCAGAGTCGCTATATGGGTTCTTTCACCCCATCGCCGATCAGGATACCTAATCCCTCACTTGCCCTGTTCCTATCCCTAATGGGGAACTGGCAGATGAGAGCACTGGTCCCACCGCTGCACTAATGCAACAAAAGGTAAAGACAGACAGACACCAAAAGGGACAGAGTAAACAAAAAATGCAACACTTAGCTTCTTCTGCTGCAAACCACCACACAGCAGAGTAAGGCACCTGACAAGTGAACTCAGCAAAGCACAACTGCACCAGAGTGCTCTGTTATGTTTTGGTAGCTGAGGAGAGCAGGTAAAAACGGCAATACACCAGAGAGGTTGGAATCTACTGGATTGCAGTACTCTGATTAACCACCACAACTAAAGGCAGCCGTGGAGCGTACCTACGTTGGTCCTAGACGCCTCGTCACAGCCTGAGAAGCTAACTACACCTAAAGATAGAAAGAGGAAAACTATCTGCCCCGGAGCAGAGCCCCAAAGAACATAGGAAGCCCCCAAACATGTAATGGCAGTTAGACAAGAGGAAATACAGACACAGACAGAAAATAGTATGAGCAAACGTTGGGGCCCAAACTTCCTAGACAGAAAAGGATAGGAAGGACATTTACTGCAATCCCAAAAAACCCTAAAAAGTACCAACTCTACTAATTACAAAAACACCTGAGATCACACGACCTCTAACACCTAAATTAGTTCTCTGGTGTAACAAAACTAAGCCGCAGCCACTGAAAAAACTGGAAAAGGCAAATGAACAAATAACAGAGGCTCAGATAAACTGAGAGGAGCACAAGCCCCAGGAGGGGACCTGGCTGACCTCCACAAGAGTGCAGGAAACAATGCAAAAAGCAAGCACAAAAATAAAAGCAGAAAATATCTTATCTGAGAGCAGGAGAAGAGGCAAGATTCAGCAGGCTTCCAAGTGAACCAGGAACAACAGCAGTTAAACAAGAACAATTGATCACCGGCAACCATAATGGGAGGGAACCTCCCTTATATAGGACCAGTCTGTAACACCTGATTGCCAATCTTCACTAAATGGTTCAGCACTGTCTGCAACCACCAGAGGGAGCTTCTGCTCAGAACTCATTTCTAACACATTCACAACAGTGCTCCTTCCTGCAGCTAGGTCGCTGTAAAATGAACTAACAATGACAGTCAGCTGATGCATCAGGTGACCTCTTGAAGGATGGTGGGAGTGGTTACCACCCACATCAGTTGACCCAGCAACAATGAAATTACACTAGCTGGCCAGCGAGGAAAAAAATGATGTTAACTCCCGATGGTTTGAAAGAAAAAAGGTTTAACGTGAGAAGCCAGATCTGCAACAGATCCAAAAATAGATTGTGACATAATGTTTGTGAAAATGCATACAGTACTTAAACGTGGAAGTCTGGCATTACTATTTGTGAGAATGCACACAGTACTTAAACAAGGAAGTCCAGCATTAATACTTGTGGAAATGCACACAGTACTTAAACATGGAAGTCCAGAAATACACAGGTGAAGTGTTAACAGGAGATGGTCTCTAAAGAACCTTTTAGGGCTGAAAAGTCCCTCTCAAGTCCAGCACCACAGCTCAGCAAAAACAGTTCAAGAGGAGATAATGAAGTCAGAACTTTTACTGACCACAGCAATTGAAGAGGCGAGCAGCTCCACACTAGTAGTCAAGACAATAGGCAACCCCGGTCAGGATCAAGGAGAAAACAGAAGACAGAAGGCAGCTGGATGAGGAATGGTAGAGCACCAAGTAATGAGCAGCAGCAGGGGGTCCACTAGCAGACAGGCAGAAGCTCAGGAGCCAGCAGCAACAAAATACTCAGGCAAGGAGGATCTCCTGACCCTGACTTAAATAGCAGAACAGACAGGAAGTTCAGGGGCAGGGCGAAGTACCAGACTCCATCTTGGACAAGGACGAAGCAGGGTCCAAGGAACATCTAGAGTCGTTACATTAGAAGTGGCTTCAGGACTATCCAGGACCAGGTTTCCCAGGATATTTCTGGTGGAATAAAGCAATCTTTTGAGAAGCACAGATATTACTTACAGGCTCCCACGAGTTCTCCTCAGACGAATATCCCTGCCACTTAATGAGGTACTGCAGCTGATTCCTACTGATCCTAGAGTCCAGAATTTTCTCCACAACAAATTGTTCTTGTTCGTCCACAACACAGGCTGAGGAGGAGGTATAATAAGACTCTGAAAAGTATTTGGAGACACTGGTTTTAATAGGGAGACATGAAACACAGGATGTACCTTCATGGTCCTTGGTAACTTCAAACAACAGGCAACGGAACTCACGATCCCAGAAATCTTGAATGGGCCGATGAATTTTTGTTCTCGTTTCTGTTATGGAACATTCAATCTCAAATTTTTTGTGGGTAACCACACAAAGTCCCCTACCTTGAACACAGGTGCAGGCCTCTGAAACCTATCGGCAGATCTCTTATATTTCTCCTGTGCAGCCATGGTGGATTCAGGGGCAGGAGGTAACTTTATGGACTTAAACTTTGCCAAGGAACATGGCATACAGACTCAGCAGAGAGCCACCCCGGTAACCATGGAAACTGTGGTTGGTTCCCCTCTAGTTCCAGGACCGGCAGAAGCTCAGGAGCCAGCAGCAACAAAATACTCAGGCAAGGAGGATCCGGAATCCTTACATACTGCAGTCTTATACGTCCATCTGAAGTGGCCAAATTTTCTGACATTTTAATACTGCAATTATTGTTCAGCAGTGAAATTTTATACCTCATTTATTGTGCTAAAGTTGGGCTCCAAAACACCAGTTTTGTTAAGTAGTGAAATTTTATATGGCATATATCGTGCTAAAGGTGAGCTTCAAAACACTCAAAACAATTGGTTACAAATAGCATTGCTATATTGATACTGCAGTCCTATACATCAATCTGAAGTGGGAACATTTTCGTGGAATTGTAATACTGCAAATTTTCAGCAGTAAAATTTTATACAGAATTTATTGTGCTACAATTGGGCCTCAAAATACCCCCCCCAAAATTTTTGTTTACAAGTAGCATTGCTATATTGATTCTGCAGTCTTATGCGTACATCTGAGGTGGATCCAATTTGCTGGCATTGTAACACTGCAATATCTTTCAGCAGTGAAATTTTATATTTATATGTATAGTGCTAGAGTTGGGCTTCAAAACATCCCCCAAAAATTGTTTGATTACAAATAGCATTGCTATATTGATACTGAAGTCTTATATATCAATCTGAAGTGGGCACATTTTGCTGGCATTGCAATTATACCATTTTTTTCAGCAGTGATATTTTGTACGCCACTTATCGTGCTACGGTTGGGCCTCAAAACACCCCCCCAAAAATTTTCAGTTACAAATAGCATTGCTATATTGATACTGTAGTCTTATACTTCCATCTGAAGTGAACACATTTTCCTGGCATTGCAATACTGCAATTATTTTCAGCAGTGAAATTTTATATGTAATTTATTGTGCTAAAATTTGGACTCAAAACTCTAAAAAAAATTATTCAGTTTCAAATCGCAGTGCTATATTGATTCTGAAGTCCTATATGTCCATATGAAGTGGGCAAAAAATTTTGGGCTACAAATAGTATTGCTATATTGATACTGCAGTCCTATACTTTAATCTGAAGTGGGCACATTTTCGTGGAATTGTAATATTGCAAATTTTCAGCAGTGAAATTTTTTACAGCATTTATTGTGCTACAGTTGGGCCTCAAAATACCCCCCAAAAAATGTTGTTTACAAGTAGCATTGCTATATTGATGCTGCAGTCTTATACGTACATCTGAAGTGGGCAGGTTTTGCTGGCATTGTAATACTGCAATTTTTTTCAGCAGTGAAATTTTATATGGCATTTATCGTGCTAGAGTTGGGCCTCAGTATCCACCCAAAAACAATTCTTAAGTACAGATATAGCATTGCTATATTGATACTGCAGTCTTATACGTCAATCTGAAGTGAGTAAATTTTGCTGGCATTGTAAAACTGCAATTCTTTTTAGCAGTGAAATTTTACACGCCATTTATTGTGTTACAGTTGTGCCTCCAAAACAAAACAAAAAATGTTTTGGTTACAATTAGCATTGATAAATTGATGCTACTATCTAAGACATCCATTGAAAGTGGGAAAATTTTCCTGCCATTGTAGTACTGCAGCATTTTCTCAACCGTGTTATATCATACATAATTTAAAATGGGTAAAGCACATGTTAAGGGATGGGGAAGTTGATGTGATGCTGATGGTGAGTTTAGAGGTTGAGGCTGTGGGCAAGGTGAAACTGTGCCTGCTGCAGGAGCCCAACAAACACACACATCATGTCGATATAGCTTCCTGTCCCACTTTTTAGAGGTGCGCAGAACACCACTCTTGAAGCCAGACCAATGTGGAAAGATTGTTGGAGGGATAGGAAATAATGCTTCTAGTCACGTTGCCAGCACCACCCTGCCTTCCACACAGTCCAGTCTCAGTAGCTGTGATTCTGGACCACATAATCCTCACCCTGATCCTCCTTCCTCCCAAAATGCTGAATGCCTGGAGGCAAATGATCCCACACTTGGACACTCCGAAGAGTGGTTTACATTTCCATTTATAGATTTTGGCCTCTCGTCCTGCCCGCTTCAAGCGGGACATGTAGCGATGCCCAAATATTTCAGCAGCCATGCTCACAAAAAGGCAATGGTGGGAAAGTGCAATTACTGTCACAGGAGCTGGATGATGATGAGACACAATTGCCAACAAACAAATGGTGTTGTTATGTCAGCAAGTCAGGAGGAGGACCAGGGTGTGGAAGTGGAAGACGAGGTGGTGGATGATGAAGTCACTGACCCAACCTGGAAAGGTGACATGCAGAGCAAGATCAGTAGCACACAAGAAGATGGATCCTCATCACCAAAACAGGCAGGAAGAGGCAGTGGGGTTGCCAGACACAAGGCAGGCAACTGTACCCCAGAGCACCAACATGGGTGAAGAGTACGGCACTTTTTTAAAGACAGTCCACTTAACCCAAAAAAGGCCACTTTCAACATCTGCCAAGCCAGCATCAACAGGGGCAGTACAACTATCAACCTGGCCACAACCAGCATACTCAGGCATATGCAAGCAAAGCACCCAACTATATGGACCGAACGCCAGGGTCCAAAAACAGTGTCTCTAGGTGAAACCACTGCCTCTTCCCCGTTCCACATGCACATCAATCTCCTGTCCATTATGTAGGTGAAGATGACTTCCACCCTGCACATGTCAATACACACTTGGAAACACCATCAGCAACCACGTCCTTGTCCCAGCGCAGCATTCAGTTTTCCCTACCCCAGTCCTTGGAACGCAAGTGACGCAGTCACTCACCCACAGGCTACAATACTCAATGGTCACATTTCCAGACTGCTTGCCTTAGAAATGTTGTTGTTTAGGCTTGAGGAGATGGAAGCTTTCTGCATCCTCATAGTGGTGACCATCCCACAGGATTTGGTCCCCAGCTGCCACTATTTCTCCTGGTGTGCTGTCCCCGCCTTACACAAGCACGTGTCCCATACTATCAGCCATGCCCTTACAAGTGCTGTGACTGATAAGGTCCATTTAACCACGGACACCTTGGCAAGTGCTTGTGGCCAGGGATGCTACATTTCCATGATGGCACACTGGGTAAACATTGTGGAGCCGGGACCCAGACGGACCCTGAGCCAAAACACGTTCTACCTACACCATGCATTGTGGGCCCTAGTTTACTCAGGGTTGCCCCCACCTTCTTCAGCAGTCCCTGCACCTCCTCACCCTCCATCTCAGAAACGTCAATATCAGTCGCAAGCTTGAAGCACTCGGCCAAGCTTCAACAAGTTCTGCTGAAGCTGATCTGCTTAAGTGAGAAACCACACACAGCCATGGAGTTGTTGAAAGGTCTAACAGACCAGACTGATTTGTGGCTCTCACCCCTGAACCTGCAACCAGGCATGTCCATGTGTGACAATGAACCGTAACCGGGTGGTAGCTCTGAAGCTTGGCAACCTCGCACATGTACCTTGTCTGGCACACTTGCTCAACTTAGTGGTTCAGTGGTTTCTCAAAACCTACCCAGATCTGCTTGAGCTTCTTGTGAAAGTGTGCCGCATGTGTGCCCATTTCTGCTAGTCAGCTACAGCAGTTGCCGCCCTGGCAGTGCTGCTGCAGTGGTTGCAGCTTCCAGCTCACCGACTGGTATGTGATGTCACCACCATGCGTTGAATCTCAACATTACATATGTTGGCAAGGCGTTGAGAGCAGCAGAGGGCATTAATTGAATACTAGCTACAAGATGCACGTTGGTATTTTAGTCAGCCTCCGCACATAAGAACCGATGAGTGGGCATGTATATCTGATATCTGTGCGGTTCTCCAAAACTTTGAGGACTCAACCAAGATGGTGAGCGGTGATGATGCCATAATCAGCGTCACCATACCGCTTGTCTGACAACTGAAATGCTTGCTGCTCACAGTTAAAGAGGATGCTTTGCAAGCAGAGCAAGTTGAGATGGAGCAAGAAACTATACTGGGTGATGCTAGACAGCCCAGCCTCATCTCATCTTCTCAACGCAGATTGGGTGATAATGAGGAGGAGATGAGGAGGAGGAACAGGATCTGGTTGCCTGCGCTACAGATGGTAGAACCCACACCACCTTCATCGCGTCTGTTTTGCGTCGATCACCTTAAGATTGTAGAGATTTATACACACTCAGCAGCGGTTGAAGTAGGCACAGGAAGCGGTATTGTTGAAATGTCCAAGCAAGTTTATTAAAACTGCTTAAGCTGCTCTGGATAGAAAAACAAACAGCCTTTTCTGGCACAAAATGAAAGCAAACAGGAAAAAAATAGTCCATATGGTATTGCGGGTCCGACTGCTCAGGTCAGTGCCTTTACCAACACACACTGAAGGTGAACACAAACTGCAAGTAAATAGTCCATATCGCTCTGCGGGTCCGCCTGCTCATGTCAGTGTCTTTGACAACACACAATGGAGGTCTTCACACTTCCAGCCACAAACATTGAATGAGAGACTCAGCCTAAATTTTATCTGCCAAACCACGCTCCTGGGGTTGGTATATGTGAGCGGTTATTCCCACCCATCTCTTATGACCACTTGTAAAACCTGGCCCTGGAATGGCCAAATAACTCTTTCAGCACTATACGTGCTGGAGCTTGCTTCTGAGCTCACATCACAGCAGCTAACAGCCGCAATGACACATATCTCCCCTCAAGGACTCATCCGGCCCCCATCTTACATACCCTCCCCCTCTGCCCAAAGCTGGGGGGCTTGGCTCCTTCTGACAACAAACAGTGGACTCTCAACAGAGCGCAGAGGGTCAGCATTGCCATGCAGTTTCCCTGGCCTATGCTTCACATGGAAGTTAAAATCCTGAAGTGCTAGGAACCACCTGGTCACTCAGGCATTGTTCCCTTTTTTCTCCCTCATCCAGTTCAGTGATGCATGGTCTGACACCAGTCTAAACTTCCTGCCCAAGAAGTAATATCTTAGAGTGTCTAATGCCCACTTGGTGGCTAAACATTCCTTCTCCACTATGGCGTAATTATTCTCACAGGATGACAACTTTCAGCTGAGATACATTATGGGGTGCTCTTCCCCGTTCACCTCTTGAGAAAAGACAGCACCCAGCCCGACATCCGACGCGTCAGTCTGGACCACAAACTCTTTGGAGAAATCAGGTGCTACCAGCACCGACTGTTTGCACAAGGCCAGCTTCAGTTCCAGGAAGGCAGTCTCAGTGTTGTGAATGGGCTTGAGATGAGTTCTGAGCAGAGGCTCCCTCTGGTGGTTACAAGCGGTACTGGTCTGTTCAGTGAAGATTGTGAGGACTGGGAATCAGGTGTTACTGACTGGTCTTATATAAGGGAGTCACCTTCCCATCAGGGTTGCCGGTGATCAATTGTTCTGGTCTGAATCCTTGATTCCAGTTTCCCTTGTAGCCTGCTGTGTCGTGTCTGCATCTCCTGCTAACAGATAAGACATTTTCTTCTTTTTGTTTCTGTGCTTGATTTTTGCATTTTGTCCTGCACTTCTGTGGGGGCCTTCTGGGTCCCCTCAGGGGGCTTTTGCCCTCTCAGTTTAGTTCAGCCACTGATGTTTGTACTTTTGCTTTTTCCAGTTTTTTCAGTGGCTGCTGTTTTGATTTTATTACACCAGAGAGCTAATTTAGGTGGTAGAGGTCGTGTGATCTCAGGTGTTTTTGAAATTAGTAGAGTTGGTGCTTTCAGGGTTTTTTTGGGATTGCAGTAAGTACCCTTCCTATCCTTTTCTATTTAGTTAGTTTGGGCCCCAACGTTTGCTCATACTATTTTCTGTCTGTGTCAGTATTTCGTCTTGTCTAACCGCCATTACATGTTTGGGGGCTTGCTATTATCTTTGGGGTTCTGCTCCGGGGCAGATAGCTTTCCTATTTCTATCTTTAGGTGTAGTTAGTTTCTCAGGCTGTGATGAGGCGTCTAGGACCAACGTAGGAACGCTCCACGGCTGCCTCTAGTTGTGGTGGTTAGTCAGGGTACTGCAATCTCATAGATTCCAACTGCTCTGGTGTATTGCCTTTTTGCCTGCACTCCTCAGCTACCGAATCATAACACTCAGCTTCTGGAGACCACTTAGCCATAGCTGACTTTGTCCCTATTTTCAATGTTAATTCAAATAGATTATATTCTGATATAATAATACCGCTCTTATCTGCACTTCCTCTATGGCGAATTGTGGCAGTAGTGATAGCGTATAACAAGCATCTAATCAGGGATTATTTCATTATAAATTCTAAGCCTTGCTGTTGTTTACGGTGATCTGTACTCAGAAATTCATCAAAGCTGCCAGTGTTACTTGCGCTCCTCCAGAGTTTGTTGCTGCCATGTACAAGAAGATATCTTTACAGGGCAAGTTAAAATGCCTTCTATATTCTACAATAATATTGCTCTAATTGAAATTCGTGTAGGGTGAGGTATCATAGTAGGTATAGCGTATGACAGGCATCTAGTCAAGGATTTTTGCCTTTTAAATTCTAAGCCTTGCTGCTGCTCTTTGTCCATGGACTCCTTGACTGATTCATGTTTTTTTAATGTATTCTGTACTCAAAAATTCATCAAAGCAGGAAAAATGAACTGGTTTAATGTGTTCATTCACCTTTTCATTCTAGCATTTGTATGTAAGAGGCAGCGTTGGGACTCTTTAAACTACTGTAGCTGGAATTACTACTGCTGAACTATACTTTTTTTTACCATCTATTTCTGTGTGGTTCTTGAAGTATGTTTGGGGTCATTGTTCTGCTGAAAGACAGATGACCTAGGATGCAAACCCAGCTTTCTGACACCGAGCACTACATTGTCACCCAAAATCCTTTGGAATCTTCACATTTCATGATGCCTTGCACACATTCAAGGCTCCCAGGGCAGATGCAGCAAAATAACCAGAAAATATCTTTGAACTTCAATGTGACTTTAACTACTGTGTTCTTTTATTTGTAGGCCTCATTCCATTTACAGTGAACACTAGAATGATGTGCTTTACCAAAAAACTCTATCTTGGACTCATGTGTCCACAAGACGCCTTCTGGCCCTCTTTAAATAGTGGGAGCCACCTGCTGGCACTCTATAAATTTAGAGGGCCGCCTGCTGACCCTCCAAGTTTCAAACTTTACAGTATTAGTATGATAAAGAAAATTTGCCCATCTCAGATGGATAAATTATATTGCAGTAGCAATATGCTTTGCATAGCTATCTGCTGGTCCACCAAAAATGCTTATTGAGGGCAGGGTGCTCATTCTCTAAAATTAGACTGATGGCCCTCTGACATTAGTGATGGCCACCTGCTGGCCTTCCAACAATAGTAAGGGCCGCCTGATGGCCCTCTACAAATAGTGATGGCCATCTGATGTCCCTGAAAAAAGTGACTTTCAGAGTCCCTCGTTCATAAATTAAACAGGATGTGTCTTATCATGTCTCACACACCACATGGCCAGATAAGGTATTAAAATGATAAAATTGCATTTCCTGTTGAATGTGTTTTTTTCACCATTGAAAGCAAAGTGAACATGCAAAAACGCAGCAAAAACACTACGTGTGAACATAGCCCAAGGTGTGGAGGAGCTTTTTCTTTCTCTTATTTATTTTGTCTTACATACAAGTCATTATCCTGGAAAGAATGTTTCAAAACATTTTTTCCAGTCAAATCCATTTTAGCTGTGGTTTTGTTTGTTTTATTGTCAGTCCGTAAAAGTGGTGTAATTCTCTGATAACATTGCTCCCAGCATTGACCTGGGATTCAGAGATGCTTCCAGGGGTCTTCCCCATGCTGCAACTATGCCATTTCAGTGCTGTTTCCATCATTTTCATCAATTTTTAGACATCCTCCAGACCTGCGGTAGGGGGGCTGCCGGAAAAATGCTCAAGTTTCCTATTGACTTCCATTCTACTCGTTACTCGGGTCAAGCACCCGAGCATTACGATTTCCTCAGCTCAAGTAACGAGTACCCGAGCATTTTAGCGTTTGCTCATCACTAATATGCACTAATGGCTCATGCACACATTAGTTTATTTCCTTTTCGAGAAAAACTGACGGAGTATCATCAGTGATTCCAGTAAGACTTTCATCCATGCTTTATCAGTGTTCAGTCCTGGTTTCACCAGTTTTTCTCGTATATGGGTAGGTTTCCCTACCTTCTCCTATTTAACAGTCTGTGAAAATTGAATCAAACACCAAACTCGATTTTTAATGGACCCACAGATTTAAATTGCTGATTTTAATCCGATACTCATATAAAAATTGGACATATCTCCTCGACATGTGAATGACCCCATTAACTATTTTAGGTGCGAGTGTTATTCGTGAAAAACATGGATAACACTCATAGATAGTGATGAGCCAGTATACTCGTTGCTCGGGTTTTCCCCGAGCAGCTCGGGTGGTGTTCGAGTATTTGGAAATGCTCGGAGATGTCCTTTCTGTTACCGCAGCTGCATGATTTATGGCTGCTGGACAGCTTGAATACATGTGATGAATGCCTGCTTGTTAAGGAATCCCCACATGTATTCAGCCTGTCAAATAGCCGCAAATCATGCAGCTACGGCAACAGAAACTGAATCTCTGAGCACTTCCAAATACTCGGAGACAACCCGAGCTGCTTGGGGAAAACCCGAGCAACGAGTATACTCCCCCATCACTACTCATAGACATAAAACGGATATCTGAATGAGCCTTATGAAGTAGGTTGCATGAGTGTGCAAGTTTACACTGAGTGAGTGCTGCAATGAGAGTGACACAATGTTCAATAACATAGTTGAAGCTGGTGTACTGATTGTCAGGGGGTATTATAAAGTGCAAATCCACTTGTTGTAAAGATCAGCTGTTCTTATCAAGCCGCTGCCTCTTGTTAGATTGTTTGCAACCAGCAAGCCCAATGCTTCTCTGTCATAAAAATGCTTGCATTTCTCCTGTAATCCCTGAATGGATAACTGTTCTACCTCCAAGAACCATTATATCCTATACATTTAAAAGGAATAAGGGTATAAGATGAAGATCTTGGACACCAATACAAAATCTCTATTAACCCCTTAACGACCGCCGATACGCCTTTTAATGGCGGTAGTTAAGGGTACTTAAACTGGAACATGATTCGGGTCGGTTTTTACCGACCCCCGGTGTTGCGATCGCCGTTATTAACCCTATAACAGCGATCGCAACAAAAAAAAAAAAAAATCTGATGTGCCATTTAAATTCTCTCTCCTCTGATGTGATCGGACATCAGAGGAGAGAGAAATAGGGTCCCCTATCCCCCCTTTGTGGCCCCTGGTGGTCCTAGGGCCCTCCTGAGTCCCCTGGTGCCGCCGCCATGCTTCAATGGCGAGAAAATGGCAGGCGCATGCGCAGTGCGCCCCGCCGCGATGTGCTGGGGGGGTTGGGCGATTTTCTCCAGGGTCTCGACTTCCGGGGATAGCCGAGACCCCAGAGAACATAAATAGGGTCCCCCGCAGTCCCCCCGCTTTTGAGGTCACCGTTATTAACCATATAACGGCGATCGCAAAAGAAATAAAAAATCTGCAATCCTGCATGTAATTTCTCTCCCCTCTGATGTGATCGCACATCAGTGGGGAGAGAAATAGGGTCCCCGGTACCCCCGATCCCCACTGGTACCTCCCGGTGTCCCCTCTGTCCTCCGGCAGCTCCCGCAGCTCCCGGCCCTTCTCCCTGTAAAAGAAAATGGCAGGCGCATGCGCAGTGCGCCTGCCGAATCTGCCTGCCGGCAGATTCATTTATTCTCTAAAAGTACTTTTTGATCACTGTGATAAACTATCACAGTGATCAAAATAAAATAAAACAGTACATAAACCCCCCTTTATCAACCCCTTATTTAGGGACATATAATAAAATGTAGAAATTGTATTTATTTTTTTTTTCCGTTAGGGTTAGGGTTAGGGCTAGGGTTAGGGTTAGGGTTAGAGCTAGGGTTAGGGTTAGGGCTAGGGTTAGGGTTACAAAGAGGGTTAGGGATACAATTAGGGTTAGGGATACAATTAGGGTTGGAATTAGGGTTAGGATTAGGGTTAGGGTTGGGATTAGGGTTAGGGGTGTGTTGGGGTTAGGGTTGGAGCTAGAATTGAAGGGTTTCCACTATTTAGGCACATCAGGGGGTCTCCAAACATGACATGGCGTTCAAAAAGTCAAATGGCGCTCCCTACCTTCCGAGCCCTGCCGAGCACCCAAACAGTGTTTACCCCAACATATTTGGTATCAGCGTACTTAGGAAAAATTGCACAACTTTTGGGGTCCAATTTCTTCTGTTACCCTGGGGAAAGTAACAAAATAGCGGGCTAAAAAAATCATTTTTGAGGAAAAATAGGATTTTTTATTTTCACGGCTCTACGTTATAAACTTCTGTGAAGCACTTGGAGGTTCAAAGTGCTCACCACACATCTAAATAAGTTCCTTAAGGGGTATAGTTTCCAAAATGGGGTCATTTGTTGGGGGTTACCACTGTTTAGGCACATCAGGGGCTCTCTAAACGCGACATGGCGTCCAGACAATTCTGCATTGAAAAAGTCAAACAGCGCTCTTTCCCTTGCGACCTCTGCTGTGCGCACAAAAAGTGGTTTACCCCCACATATGGGGTATCGGTGTATTCAGGAGAAATTGCAGAACAAATTTTGTGTTTTATTTTTTCTTTTAACACTTGCGAAAATAAAAAAAATTGGCTCTGAAGTAAAGTTTTTGCAAAAAAGTTAAATATTAATTTTTTCCTTCCACATTGCTTCAGTTCCTGTGAAGCACATAAAGGGTTAATAAACTTCTTGAATGTGGTTTTGAGCACCTTGAGGGGTGCAGTTTTTAGAATGGTGTCACTTTTGGGTATTTTCTATCATATAGACCCCTCTAAGTGACTTCAAATGTGATGTGGTCCCTAAAAAAAAAATGGTGTTGTAAAACTGAGAAATCGCTGGTCAACATTTAACCCTTATAACTTCGTAACAAAAAAAATTTTGTTCCCAAAATTGAGCTGATGTAAAGTAGACATGTGGGAAATGTTATTTATTAAGAAATTTGTCTGACATATCTCTCTGATTTAAGGGCATAAAAATTTAAAGTTTGAAAATTGCTAAATTTTCAAACTTTTTGCCATATTTCCATTTTTTTCATAAACAAACGCAAGTCATATAAATTTTTTTTACCACTAACATGAAGTACAATATGTCATGAAAAAACATTCTCAGAATCAGTGGGATTCGTTAAAGCGTTCCAGAGTTACAACCTCATAAAGTGACAGTGGTCAGAATTGTATAAATTGGCCCGGTCATTAAGCTGCAAAATGGCTCTGTCACTAAGGGGTTAAGCATCGTTCACAAGTTGTGTTTTTGCAGTATTGTTTTCTTCAGCCAAAACCTGATCTCTTAGCACTGAAAAATCTGCAAACAAACACAGGTTTTGCTGCATTTTTTCTGCCTTTCTTACTGTATTTTTGCTGCATTTTAGCTGTGTTATTTGCAGCAATTTGCATAAAAACCGCAGGCAAAGAATGGTGTGAAAACGCAATGTGGGAATGTAGCCTTAAGGGTATGCCACACTAAACAACATCGCTAACGGGATCGCTAAAAAACGTCACTATTTAGCGATCCCGTTAGCGATGTTGCTGTGTGCGGCAGCTTCCAGCGACGAGCTTCCTGCTGGGATCTCGCTCGTCGCTGGAATCGCTCCGGACCCTTTTTTCTCGTCGGCGCTCCCGCTGGGTGAGTATACATCGCTGAGTGTGGCACCTTTTCTTAGCGATTTAGCGGTACTTTTGTACCGCTAAATCGCTAAGAAGATCGCTAGCGGCGATAGCGTCCTAGCGACATCGCTAAGTGCGGTCCCACACTAGCGATATTAAAACAATCCCGCTAGCGATCTCATTAGTATGCGACGCTAATGAGATCGTTAGCGGGATCGCGTAGTGTGGCAGTACCTTTAGGCTTCCCTCTATAAAAGAGGGAGTTTATTATAAAAATTTGTAATACTGGTTGCTTCTTATGCAGAGAGGCCTCCTTGAGCACTAAGGCTCAAGTGAGACTTCATTTTCTGAGCCGCCTATATATTTACAGTGCACAATTTCAGGAAAACGTGCATTTTTCAATAATAGTACAGAGTAAACGGACTACCAGTTATCTAACGAATGAAAAAAAGTCTAGTTTGTTGGATGAAATGATCTTTTAACTTGCTTAAAAAAATCATGTTACTTGACAGCACATTAACTTGTGTAAACAGGAGATATGCTGCTGAGAACAATGACGGTCAATGCACAGCAAGCAGCCTGTTAAACGACCGCCGATTGGCACATATGTAGCTGATCGGCGGTAATTTACACTGCAGATCATTCAGCATAAAGCCACCTTTGATCTTCTGGAAGTCAGATCTTATCATAATTTGCAGATTCTTGCTTTTTTTTCTCCTACACATTTACTGCCATCCTATATGTTGTATTGTATTTTCGTGTTTGGATTCTTCCTTCTGTAATATCTTGATCAAATTGATTCGGTTATTCTGTTTGACAAAAAGCATCCTACCCATCGGGATTTATCATTTAAGAAGTCATCTTCGAAAGTGAAATGCTAATTGCATCAGTAAGTGAAACTGCTTTCAGACAGCTTAAAATCACTTTCCCTGTGATAGCAGACATTATCTTGATGAGCATCGCGTTTCAAGGTCTGCCCTTCACTTTAAAGATAAAATGTACCAAAGGCTAAAATTGCAGCTATCCGAAAAGAAACGCTTTCATCTATTTTGTAATCATGCAATAATGATTGTGTAGCCCAAGATCGTCAGATTTCTACAAGTACAATTTAGCAAACAACTCGTTTTAATTTCGACTTTGACCTTGTAAATTTTTCCATAAAATGTTTATATTTCCTTAGGATGTTTAACATGTAAATGTTGTCTTTTATTTACATGATTTTAAGGCAATAAAAAATATTCTAATCTAAACCTTCTGGATAAAAACAGCAGAAGCAATTTCTTCTTGGTATATTTATGTGAGCAGGTGCTAGACTTGCGAGCAAACAGCAAGAGAAATATGAAATGATTGGTTTATAACCTGTGTAGTTCTTATTCTGGAAATGCTAAGTAAACAAAAACAGTAAAAATCAACTTTGAAGTTTCTCATAGCATCTCCAACAAAAACAATGCATCTACTAAAAGCAATTATCGAAAACTCCAAGTATATGCATAATGATGAAAAATCTTCCGAAAATTTTGATTTGGCAAATTTGCTTGGACTTTACCTAAGGTCAACAGAACGCAAGAATTTCCTATACAGAATGAAGTAAGATGTGGGAGAGGATGTCACGTGAAATGAAAACCAGAAGTGACTGGAGGTGGCGAACGCCAGCTGAGGTGGTATAAGTGAGTGTCGAGAAGAATATACTAATTATTTTTAACCTATTTTGCTGGATTCGGAAGATGTGAATCATAAAAACTTCAGATTTTTAAATTCTAAGCAAAATTGATTCATTTTGAAACAATTTATGCATCTATAATGTATTCTCTGAAATCTGTTAGGACAATGTGTGGCCATATACTAGATCAAAGTGTATGGGTACACTGATGGGTGAATCAGGACTAGAGATGAGTGGCTCAATTTGTGAGACTCCAGTCCAGAATCCAAGTTAGTGGTACGTGGCCGCTTGTCAGAAGACCCCATTTGATCCGTAGGGGCTGGCTCAATGTCATCTGAGCAATGTGATGCAAAGATGATGTCATGCCTACACCGCCTTATCAAAGCCACATATGGGATACTAAAAGGTAAGGGATTGTGGAACTCCTATCTAGTAACAAGATACCACTGACATGGAAGCTGGACCGGAGTCCTGCAAATCGATTCGCTCATCTCAACACAGGAAACATCTATTTAAATCAGCTGATTGGCTGATCACTGTGGTAATTCTCAGGATATATGGATGTACTGGAGGAGAACCATATGTAGCACAATAACCTTATCTATTAAGCCTTACTTACCAAAGTGTTCTGTCTTCAGTGACATGAGGCCTGTCTGGAAGAAGTGGTTCTTTTGGGTGGTAAAAAACTTGGCTTAGACTAAAATGAGAAACGGGAAACCCTAAAATCCCCTGGTCCTCACCCTTTAACCCATAAACGAGAAACTGGACTTTCTATTTGAAGTTTGTAGTCAAAGTTAGTGACTGCTGGCAAATGGTGGAATCCAACAGGTAAGACCAAGATAACAATGGTGAAGTGCTGTGAGATAAGGTTAGGACAGGAAGAGTTATATTATTGTGATGGTCTAGTAGGCAGTCAGTGCAGGCAAAATTATATTAAAATTGTGGTCTGACAGGAGGTTAAGGCAGGCAGAGCTTTCTTAATACAGGGCCGGCTGCAGAAAAAAATGTAAATCAGTCTACAAGCCTAGTTGGTAGCAGGGAGACAACTGCTAAACAGACCTAGGTGGTAACTGGAAGATGGCCAGAAACTATAGAACCTTATTGCATAAGGAAGGAGTATTTGGGTAGAGTCCCTTAAAGGAACCTGTCACTGTGAAAATGCAATCCAGTTTCCAGGCATCATGTTATAGACAAAACCCAATATAGAAACATAATAAGCAAGTACCCTGCAGTAAATAAACAGCAATAGTGGATGAACGTAATATAGGGTGCTTAGTTAACATAATTTTGATCCGCTCCTCTGTGACCGTCTTACCTTGTCTGAATGCATGAGGATTATGGCTGGGAAGGACAGACCAGGCTAGTGGACACCAAGCAATGGGGAACCACATGAATGTAATGTCCAGCTCGGATAAAAGGCAGACCACACTTTTATATGCACAGTGTGCAAACAAAGTGAAAAAATCCTAAAGAGATGAACTATATTACCTTCATGCCCTATTGATGCTTATTTGTTTACTGCAGGGTATTTGCTTATTATGTTTTTATCTTAGGTTTTATCTGTTTAGTGACCAGTGTGAACATGCTGCATAAACACCAACTCATGCTCCGGTTCATCTCTTTAGTTTTTTTTTCCACCATGTTATAGAGCAGGTGGGAAGGAGTAGATTGATATATAGTTTTGTGATAAATATTTTATACAACCTGTGTTTTAAACATTTTGACTTCTGCTCTTTCTGTGATTTTCAGTCCAGTGGGTGGTCCTATCCGTGACTGACAGCTTCCTTTATGTAAGATCACATTCACACGGTCAGTATTTGGAGAGTTTTTTTACCTCAGTATTTGTAAACCAAAACCAGGAGTGGGTAAAAAATACTGTAGTGGTGACGTGTTTCTATTAACCATTTTCTCTGATTGTTCCACTCCTGATTTTGGCTTTCAAACACTGAGGTAAAATACCCTACCAAATGTGAACGTTGCCTAAGCGTGCTTACAGAATTAGCTGTCAATCACTGATAGAACTGCCCAATTGACCAAATATTCCAGGAAGAGCAGAGGTTTAAATGCTTAAACCACAGGATATACAGAATCTTTTAACACAAAACGATATATTAATCTTTTCTTTCTCCTCTACATTATGGTGCCTCGGATTGTACACATGTTCATGTTTCCAGGTTCCAATTAAATCTACTCAATAAGATGAACACTAGTTGGGAAGATGAACTTAGGGTGCTGATTGGTAGAAACTGAGAATCAGAGAACATGGGCTGGTGGCAGCACCAGTGATCAAAGCCAGAGGAGGATCTCAACTGCCACATGATAACAACAGTAGAATGGAGGAAGAGTGGGGAGTTGGAGAGTGTGGGAGAATGAGGACCAGTGGTCACTGCTTCAGGGGTGATAAGCCAGCATGGCGTGTATTCAATAAGTCGCACCAGATCAATCAGTCAAATGGAACACTAAATTACCATATCTGTCAAATTGAGATCGTCAGGTTCACTCGATTTAAGTGGAGAAATTTGATTGGCATCAAATTTATTCAATGAGAATAGAGTGAGTCTTGATTGCCGTTAAAAAAAATTCTGTTTATTATACTCTGAGGTTTCTGACTCCAAAGCATAATAAACAGATGTGATGGAAGGGAGTAAAAAATTAATAAAATGTAATTACTTAGCCCCACATCTGCCCATGTCTGCTTTCCCCCCTCTACTTCTCCATTGTCTTCCCAAGGCACCCACTCCTCTCCGGTGCTGGTCTCCACTTCACTCTACAGAGTGACTTCAACTCACATTATGATATCATTATGTCATGGCTTGCGTGCCCCACTTGATCATGTTGTAGGGATGCATGCAAAAACACGATAACATCAGAACATGTCTAGGTCTAGTCAATGCCAGAAGCGAAGAGTGAAGAGCTAATGACTAACATGACTAATACTATATTTATGGAGAGAGGAGTGTATCAGAAGAGAAACCCTATGCGTAAATATGAGTCAGTATGGGGACCCTGGCTAGGTACTCGCGGTCTACCTTCTTACATACTATTAAGAGATAGAACGATCCTTTCTATTCTCCATCCATTTACACTTAGGCTTTGAGAAAAAGCAGAAAGGAAGGAATAATCAAAATTAGAACAGAATAGTTAATGACTAGAATCAGCTCCTGGTTAGATGGATGGATATTGTCTCTACTCAAATGCTTGTTAATACAAATTCCTGTTGCTTTATTGTTATTTTTGATTTATTGACATCATTATATACAATTACTTTGATTGCCTTGAACAAATCTGTAACTTTGTCAATATCTTGTTGTTTATTTTATTGCCCTGTTTTGAAAAAGAAAATGGAAAATTTTCTGTAAAGTGGATTTGTTTACTAAATGTCTTTGATTATTAATGTCTTTATTTACTAAAAATCTGATTCAAAAAGAGGTGAAGGGGAAGAAGAGACGTGTGCTAGAGTGGAATGTGTATCTTAGGAAGCCAGCAGAGGATGAGTGAGAGGCTAGTCAGATATGCTTGGTGGCTCAGTGGTTAGCACTGTTGCTTTGCAGCTCTCGGGTCCTGGGTTTAAATCCCACCAATATCTGAATGGAGTTTGAATGTTCTCATGTTTTCGTGTGTTTCCTCTGGGTTCTCTTGTATCCTCCCACACTCCAAAGACATACATACAGGGAATTAAGATTGTTGGTCCCAATACGTACAGTGATGATAATATATCGTATGTAAAGCGCTATGGAATAAGATAGTGCTATATAAGCAATGCAAAATAATTAATACGATATATTATTGCTGTTTAACCTTTCATCAGTCCATATGAACACAGCAAAATGGCAAATACCTGGCCACCAAAATTGAAACAAAAATTCAGTTTCTTTAGAATCCCCAAATTTTCATAAATTTTAAACATATGCAGTACAGACCAAAGGTTTGGACACACCTTCTCATTTAAAGATTTTTCTGTATTTTCATGACTATGAAAATTGTACATTCACACTGAAGGCATCAAAACTATGAGTTAACACATGTGGAATTATATACTTAACAAAAAAAGTGTGAAACAACTGAAAATGTCTTATATTCTAGGTTCTTCAAAGTAGCCACCTTTTGCTTTGATGAGTGCTTTGCACACTCTTGGCATTCTCTTGATGAGCTTCAAGAGGTAGTCACCGGGAATGGTTTTCACTACACAGGTGTGCCCTGTCAGGTTTAATAAGTGTGATTTCTTGCCTTATAAATGGGGTTGGGACCATCAGTTGTATTGTGCAGAAGTCTGGTGGATACACAGCTGATAGTCCTACTGAATAGACTGTTAGAATTTGTATTATAGCAAGAAAAAAGCAGCTAAGTAAAGAAAAACGAGTGGCCATCATTACTTTCAGAAATGAAGGTCAGTCAGTCCGAAAAATTGGGAAAACGTTGAAAGTGTCCCCAAATGCAGTTGCTAAAACCATGAAGCACTACAAAGAAACTGGCTCACATGAGGACCGCCCCAGGAAAGGAAGACCAAGAGTCACCTCTGCTTCTGAGGATAAGTTTATCCGAGTCACCAGCCTCAGAAATCACAGGTTTACAGCAGCTCAGATTAGAGACCAGGTCAATGCCACACAGAGTTCTAGCAGCAGACACATCTCTACAACAACTGTTAAGAGGAGACTTTGTGCAGCAGGCCTTCATGGTAAAATAGCTGCTAGGAAACCACTGCTAAGGACAGGCAACAAGAAGAAGAGACTTGTTTGGGCTAAAGAACACAAGGAATGGACATTAGACCAGTGGAAATCTGTGCTTTGGTCTGATGAGTCCAAATTTGAGATCTTTGGTTCCAACCACCGTGTCTTTGTGCGACGCAGAAAAGGGGAACGGATGGACTCTACATGCCTGGTTCCCACTGTGAAGCATGGAGGAGGAGGTGTGATGGTGTGGGGGGTGCTTTGCTGGTCACACTGTTGGGGATTTATTCAAAATTGAAGGCATACTGAACCAGCATGACTACCACAGCATCTTGCAGCTGCATGCTATTCCATCCGGTTTGCGTTTAGTTGGACCATCATTTACTTTTCAAAAGGACAATGACCCCAAACACACCTCCAGGCTGTGTAAGGGCTATTTGACCAAGAAGGAGAGTGATGGGGTGCTACGCCAGATGACCTGGCCTCCACAGTCACCAGACCTGAACCCAATCGAGATGGTTTGGAGTGAGCTGGACCGCAGAGTGAAGGCAAAAGGGCCAACAAGTGCTAAGCATCTTTGGGAACTCCTTCAAGATTGTTGGAAGAACATTTCCGGTGACTACCTCTTGAAGCTCATCGAGAGAATGCCAAGAGTGTGCAAAGCAGTCATCAAAGCAAAAGGTGGCTACTTTGAAGAACCTAGAATATAAGACATAATTTCAGTTGTTACACACTTTTTTGTTAAGTATATAATTCCACATGTGTTAATTCATAGTTTTGATGCCTTCAGTGTGAATGTACAATTTTCATAATCATGAAAATACAGAAAAATCTTTAAATGAGAAGTTATGTCCAAACTTTTGGTCTGTACTGTACATGGATCTGTTTAGAATTGATTTACTCATCCTTGCTGTCAAGTTGTTGCAGCACTCAGAGAGAGCTAATGGTTTTGCCAATGCAATAGCACATGCTGACTTTTTCTTAGGGTATCTAAGTTAATGGAGGCTGTAATGGAATACCTCTCATGAATTTTCTAATCGGAGTATTCGTTTTACTGTGAACAACCATCAAACTTTTGACATTAACTGTATCTCTAATATCTGTAATGTTTCTGTTGAGACGAGGAGACCAGCCAATGATTATTTTACCAAAGTTTAATTTATGAATTTATGAGGATTTGTTTTGTGTGGTTTTATTTGTGGGGTGTTACTTTCTGTATAGAAAAACTAAAACCAGGTCCTTGAAAATATCACAAACTATGAGCGATAAATCAAAGCTCATTTGCTGGAATATTTACGTTTCTTTAATGTTTACTTTGATTGATTGTGATTCTGTTGCTTGTGTGTTTTGCTCTTATCTTCTTTCTTCTATTTAATGGTCTTGACAATACCCACTCATCCATCAGGAAAGTTGCTTTCCAGCGTACAAATAACCTTTTGCATGGACATAACATTGACAAAAGGACATTTGAAGAAATTACATAGGTATAAAGTCTCATGAAATAAACCATACAAGACATTTGTTATTTGAGCCCACAATGCAGTAAAGGCTACGAGTTCACAAATGTCCAGTTCACAAATATTCAAAAAAATCTTTATTGGTGAAGACATAAAACTTACAAGTAACATGGATTTTAGCTGCAGGGTTGTTTCTTTTTAGGCACTTTATTTTTTATACTGGGAGATCTTTATAATTATTTAATCAGTGTGGTTCTTATATTGAGTTTAAGGATAACCTTCCATATTTATTTAATTGATGGCACCCCAGGGTGTCATCTCTAACTAGCAGAACAGTACATACAATTATGTACTCCTATGTAGAGCCTTTGTATGTATAATCATAACCAGTGTGAATGCTCGTATCTGTCTACAGGAAATGATGGATATACCTTGACGTTTGGTAGAGTGGCTTAATATACATTTTTTGCAAAAAACGTATTTACCAAATACCCTGTGTTTTTTGCTGTTCACTGTTATTTTTTTGCAACAGAGTATTTTTGGGTTTTACAGTGCTTTTTTATGTTTTCAGTCTTCTGGTGGTGTGAACCATGTCCCCACAGGCTTGTTCACTGTGTGCATGGCTCATGTGTTTCTGTTTGTACGGAAATGACCACATACCTAATGCTACCAATCATAGTTGATGAGAGGGTTAGCCAATCATATTGCATAAATGTAAAGTATAAAAGGCGTCATGATACACCGCAGCAGTAAGCGTCATACCCGGTTGTTGCCGTGGCAACACACATTCAATTAAAAGGCCCGCTGTCTCTAGTAGATTGGTAGCGTTAGGTATGTGATCATTTCCTATATTTTAGAAAAAAACATTCACATTGGATGTGATTTTCCATACAAGGCTATATACAGGAGGTGTGTCTGGCTGGTCACCAATCATGCCATGGTCATATCCCCTGATGACACTGCTCTTGCAGTGAAACATATTGGGGGACTTGTGCTTTTATTGTATGTCCTGTTTTGCCAGTTTGTAATGACACTCCGGGGTGCCATCAATTGAACAAATATAGGAATTTATCCTTAAAGTCACTAAATTGTAGGACGATCAGGGACATTATTTTATCAATACCCTGACTGCGTTGTAGATTTTGATAAGGAATAACTTCTCAGTCTCCCAAGGATGACGTCACAACCTTTAGTTGGATCAAAGAAAGGTTTATTGTAGCTACAAGAGCTCTGATTAATGTTAGAACAGAACTGCCTCCATTGTCTCGGGACACAATTCTTATAGTAAATTATAGAATGATGTACAAGTAGGAGGGACAAGGAGGGATTATCAAATAATCAATATTACAGTACAAACAATTAACAACCATTCAGATCATGACAAGAAGTTACATAAAGATGATTCTATGTGTTTATGCTAAAAGGATAAAGATGCAATGTAATGGTTTGATGTTCCAGGTACTTACCCCAGACTACACTGACCCTAAAGGCAGCGTGACCAGGGTATAGGGCTTTCTGCAAATACAGTACAATGACCAGGGTACAGTAGCTTCTGTCAACGTTGTATTTTCGCGCAGTAATTACTTATTAATCTAAAGAAGAGATTCACTTGCTGTAATTTGGTTTTCCTACTCTTCAAAAAGGACAGTTAAAGGGATCTGGGTAGACTGATTAAAGGGAACGTAATTATGGTTTATTAAATTTCCTATCAGATTTAGCATTAAAAGTTAAGTTTTATGGCCTGCTAAAGAGGAATTTAAACATGGGATTCTCCCCTCCTTGCTAATTCAAAAACGTATCCCTCCCAAGTCATTCCATTTTTCCCCTTGTTCTGTTTTGTTACATTTGCTTATATTCAGCCCAAACGTAAAAATCTATTGAGGGGAGTTAGAGTAAAAGGAGGTAATATCCTCTCATCAACACTGAAATTGCAACACCAAGAAAGAAAAGTCATGGGGTTGTAGAAATCACAGGATGGTTAGATGTGTTCATGATATTGATCATCCAAAAATGGAAAATGATCCAAAAATAGATACAAAATTTTAAAAACATCTTGAGGTATTTAGTATTGCGCATGAGCGTCACGTACAGAAATCCCTACACTTACACAAGTTGGCTGCTATCAGTAAGGCTATTAATCGTTGTCTGAGGAATGTTGTGCCTCACTAAATGCACTTTGGCAAATCATCAATATCCGCTGCTGGCAGTATTCTTTGCTATTGCTGGCTAATGATGTCCCATGTCTGCTCTGTAGGAGTCAAGTCTGAAGTTCCTCTAGTCCTATATTAGTGTGTTTCAGCTGCTCACGGTAGCACAAGCAACATGCCACCTTGTGTTTTTGTATTGAAAAATGTCTCGGGACATTTTGGAGAGTTGACGATACCATTGGCCTCACTACCAAATCAATGTAATGCCGAGCTGTTAGTGTACCCGGAATGAACCGTCCAAGGATAACCATTAGTAACCTCGTTAATACCTGTCAAGAGGTATAAGTGTGGGGATATCTGTGCATGCTCATAATCCACATTGAATAAATTGAGATGTTTTTAGAATTTTATTTCCATTTTTTCACATTATAGCATATCAATCATATGTCTATCTATTGTGTGATTTCTGTAATTCCATGACTTTTATATCTTAGTACTGCAATTTCAATGTTGAGTAGTGTTTAGCACAAATAATCAGATTAAGAGGTTTGAAAAAATAAACATACCGGTGAAGATATAATCTATATAACTAAAAGTACATGGATAGTCCTCTAAATTAAAGAGATTGTTCACTACTCGGACAACCCCTTCTTGCTCTTCTGGAACTCAATGTCATGCATTCCTGTAGTCAATCAGCGACCATTTCACTCTCCCCTCTCTCCTACGGACAAATCAAACATTTGGAGGAAGTGAGAGAGCAGCCGGTAGAGACTGCTGGAATAGTGCCCGCACCAGAAGCGAGCATCATATTATTTTATAAGGAGGAAACATAGTGATTGAGAAGTGGTTATCTGAGTAGTGGACAAACTCTTTCACAAGTTAAGATGTTTCAGTCATAGCCATTGCAAATAGATGCATAAAATAAAGCACTCTTCCATGCAAGATTCATAAATGACAGTAGTATGCGCCATGCTCATGAGTAGTGTTG
>VIAB01004764.1:64817-84654 GCA_009801035.1 Oophaga pumilio | reverse complement strand
GGGCTAAAAAAAAATCCCGTTGGGTTTGATTGAAATGTTTCCACTGTTTGCCTTCTGTAGCCGCTGTGTTAATCTGTCCTTTGAGTTTACTGAGATTTTGTCAGAGTTTGTTCTGATGGAGAGTTTGTGTCTTGTGGTTTTCTGAGCTCTCAGCTGATTGATGACCACAGACGATATCAAAGTGTGCAGGAAATGCAGAACCTGGAAAAGCAAGATGGTGCAAAATGTTTAATGAAACCCAATTGCAAAAAATGATTTTAACCCCAAACACATGCATTTTCATCAACTTATTCTTCATCACAGGTTTAAATACCATATTTTAAACTAGTTTTTAAGGATATGTAGTAAAGGTTATGTCCTGCTTTTCTGTGGGATGTGTATGAGGTCGGTTTACTCCAGGGACACCTTTTGATTGATACGGAATTTCCCCCCCATCCACCATAAGGGCGTCTGTACTTTATTTCCTAAGCATTTGTTTGGATGTCCTGATAAAGATGCGGATTATCAATCGATAAACTTTTTCAGCATTATGATTAATAGACTTTATGGATCCTTGGTAAGGAAGCTGCTTAGTGCCTCCGTGGCCCTGTATAAAGTCATTATATGCAATCCTCTTCCTTCCATGTGACAGATTAAAGATGTAATGCGTTGCCCCTGTTATCCATGGTTACCATAGCAACCCCAGAGATGTTGAGCTGTGGTCCTCTCGGTGACCGCATACGTGCCATCTGGACTCCTCCTAGTGTCAGCACAGCTTGTCCCTGCCACCAGTGTGTCCCCCAGGCACCGGCTCCCCATCATCGTGCTTACATACTGTATATATCAGTGTCCACATACAGAACAGTGAGGGGTCCTGTGCAGAGCGGTGGGTATAGATAGGTACTGTCCTTGCTGTGTACATCCCCACCGGCCCCCACAGTGTGGTCACGTGATAACTGCACAATCACAGTCCTCCCTGTTATATCGGACAGGTAATGATTGGAGGTGTCCATTGTGGTCACATTCCTGCAGCACCTCCACAGGAGAGGTAAAGTATTACACAATGCCCATGCCCCTCAGTCTGTGTAGTACAGGACGGGTCCTCCAGAGGGATGGATGCCCTTGTTATCTGCTCATGACTATGGTCAAAAGATTGGGCTCCTGCGCAGGATCAGTTGTATTATGGCATAGTTTAATGCGCAGAGCTCCACCATGGTCATAAAATCCTCAGCACTCAGTACTGGGCCCTGCCGTGTGGCTGGAGAGGATGAATGTGGAGGCGGCTGTTGTAGTGGGACGGACAGCTCTGCATATAGAGGAGTGTGTTCTGGTTTTTCCTTCCTTTCTTTGTTCGTCTGGTGAAGGTGTCAGAAGATGCTTTATTCTGCCCCTTACACTGCTCTCTGCATACAGCACATGTGAATTTGGGTGCTGACGTCTCCTCTTTTGGAGGGGATATCCTGTGCAATGCCTGTAGTGACCTCACAAGGATCCTTCAGGCAAAATGTTATCCAAAAGCCATCTAAGGGGTCTTTGGTGGGCTCCCTGTGCCGGATTATTGACTAGAATTATACACAGTGTGACGAAATTATAGAAGACCTTCCCCCTCATATTCCATACTACACGTAAATGCACTGTATATAGACTTCCATCACCAGTGCTGTAATGGCTTGTATGAACCTTTACCAGCCAATAGTCTAAAACAGCCCATAAAGGCCAATTCTGGTAGGACTTAAATTAATTAAGAAGAACCTGTCTCCATGAAAATGAAGCCCAATCTGCAGGCAGCATGTTATAGGGCAGGGGAGCAGAGGAAAGATTGATATATGGTTTATAAGAAAACAGTCAGTGTAACTTGTGTTTTATTCTTTTCAACCTCTGATCTGATCTTTCTGTGATTTTTGGTCCGTGAGCTTATTATTAGGATGATACATATACAGCATGGGCTTACCCGCCGTGGGGCAGGGGGGGCAGCTGCCCCCACCCACCCCCCCAGAAGCAGGGGCGAGCAACTATCATGATGAGGCCACCTGTTTTTCCTGCCGCCGGCCATTTAAATCTTCAGGCACGGCGGCTTTACAAGTGCTTGCGCAAGCATCAGTGAGTCAGTGGCCGGGTGCCCTGCACATAGCGGTTAAGAACGCCTACGTTGAACGTCAGGACGTTCTTTGTGGGCGGAGAGAGAGCGCTCTGCTCTCCCCATCTCCCGCCCCTGGCTGCATCGCGCCGCTGAGCGTATCAGGATCAGGTCAGGCATCCGGAGGAGCTCCTAGTACCACGCACTCCTGAGGCAATCACTGTTATTCTATTCAGTCAGTGATGTCACGCCGGGTCTGGATGAGTGAGTGAGAGTGTAATACTGGAGGGCTGGTTGTGACTGGGCTGATGTATATACAGGTGGTGCTGGGCTCAGTGAGCTGGGGCTGGTGATGATATATACAGGTGGTGCTGGGTTCAGTGGGCTAGGGCTGGTGATGATGTATATACAGGTATGGGGTAGGTATAGGTATGGGGCTCATTATACTGTATAGAGTATTATATGGGGCACATTATACTGCATGGAGCAATATATGGGAATCATTATTCTGTATGGAGCAAAATATGGGGCATTTTATTCTGTATGGAGTGCATTGTGGTGCCCATAACTCTGTATGGAGCAATATATGTGGCTTATTATGCTGTATGGAGCAATATATGGGGCTCATTATTCTGTATGGAGTAACATATGTGGCTCATTATGCTGTATGGAGCAATATATGGGGCTAATTATTCTGCATGGAGCACTATGTGGTGCCCAGAATACTGTATGGAGGACTATACTGTCTGATTTATGACCTACTGTAGAATGTACATTAGTTATCACTTATGTAATGTATGGGGGGGGCAGATTGTTATGAGATGGCTTAACGACCATAGCTCCCCCCCCCTAGTTTTTATCCTGGGTACGCCCATGATATACAGTCTAGCAAAAGTGTCATGACTTTCTTGTATAGTAGGCCGTGTACTGAAAACATAACTTTTCATAGTATTCCTCAGCATACACCACACGTTTCTGATACAAGAGTTTCTCACTCTTAAGACCAACTTCTATCTCCCAAAACGGGGTCCCCTGCCCTGCCAGAAGATGCGACCTCTTACTGCTACATCCAGGCAGAGAGAATAAATGGAGAGGTAGTCGTGCCTGCGCGTCACTATCCATTCTGAGTCACCTCCATAAAACGATTCTGGAGATGGTACTGCTTATATAGGTAGGACCTGCATCCTATGGTTATGTCATATATGTTTAAGATCACTAATGTCTCTAAAAACTGAAGACAATCTGTCAAAAAAAGGTCTATGCTTCTGTCCTGCTTTCTATCGGCCTGAATACAGACATAATAGAGAGGCAGGCCCTTGGAATGTTGGCAATTAAGGGGAAAGGAAGCTTCTGCACCTATAGTGCTGGTAGAATGTTGATGGCGAACTGACTACTAAAAAATAATTTGTGGCAAGTTACAGGGCATGAAAATATGACGTTTCCTGAAAATATTAGACAGGTATCTGCCCCAAAAGCAGTTTAAGTTTTTGTGATGGATGAAGGCTGCAAGGCCATGCTTTTCTCTAGGTTTTATGTGAAAGGACAGGTAGACTTTCGTACTTCTGAAAAGGCCGACTGTACAAGTTGAACTGCAGATTCAGCCGTATACTGTCTAGCTTTATTAGAGAAGGGCTTATGTAAATGTAGAGGTCTGCCCTTCAGTATGAGGTTGGAAAATGTGAGCTGGGCCACGGTTACAAAGGCGGCATTGAGCGCAGTGAGTAAGAGCTGGCATCCCGCCTTGTAACTGTTTACTGGGAATCCTCACAATGTAGCCGCCTGCTGGCACCGTGATGGCAGGCTCTGGAACGGCTGATGATGGCAAGTAAATGCCATCCTTTCTTCTCCCAACCTTATGTAGCCACACGAGCTGCCGTGCAGAAGTGGAGGCAGACATGAGCACACACCTTAGGTCGTCTGGAAGATCAAAGATCCTGTAAGATACTGATAATATTGGGAGGATCTGTGTGTGATCTATATACATGCCTACATTCAGAAGTGCACCACCTCTCTATCTGTCTATCTATCTATCTATCTATCTATCTATCTATCTATCTATCTATCTATCTATCTATCTATCTATCTATCTATCTATCTATCTATCTATCTATCTATCTATCCATCCATCCATCCATCCATCCATCTATCCATCCATCTATCTATCTATCGTGAGCCCTGACTGCCTGTCATGCAGCCATTCTCAGGATTCCCTTTTCTACCCTGTTTCCATGGAAACAGGACTCTTCGTTCCTTTTCTCAATCCCCCAGTGTGGAGGGGGAGGAATGTGGGGGTGTGACTGTGAGTCAGTGAAGACTTTCGGTTAGTTTTGCATTTTTTAGTGTTCCCTGTTTTATATTTAATGAGTCTTCTGGAAATCCCAGCATGAAATGTTTAAGGGTCGAATGGCAAACAGGAAGCAACATAAAAGTGTGAGCTCTTAGGGTATGTGCACACGTTGCGGAATCCTGTGCGGATTTTTCAGCGCAGAATCTGCAGAATCCGCAGGTAAAATGACCTGCGTTTTACCTGTGGATTTACCGCGGATTTTCTGTGGATTTGCCCTGCATTTTTACACCTGCAGATTCCTATAATGGAATAGGTGTAAAAACGCTGTGGAATCCGCACAAAGAATTGACATGCTGCGGAAAATAAACCGCTGCGTTTCCACGCGGAATTTTCCGCAGCATGTGCACAGCGTTTTTTGTTTTCCATAGGATAGCATGTTATTGTACATCCCTTGGAAAACTGCTGCGGTTCCGCAGGGCCAAATCTGCTGCGGATCTGCACAGGAATCTGCAACGTGTGCACATACCCTTAAAAGGGAATCTTTCAGTAAGATAAACCCTCCCTAAACCACATATATGGATATGCAGGATTTTGACCCCTTTACATCTTATATCTGTTGCTGTATTGCCAAGTAATTACCTTTTTAACTTATATACAAATGAGGCGTTACAGTAACTACTTGCCCTGGGTGTGACAGCACTTTCCGAGCCTCTGTTTCTTGGGCTTGTTTTCCCACACACACCAGCCTCTTTAGCTTGATTGATGGCTCACTGTCTGTCAGACATCAGATGCCAGGCAGTGAAATCAGAGAATGAGTTACCAATCAAGATAAAGAGCCTGGTGCTGGGCAGGAAAGCAACCTTGGGACAGAAGCTTAAGTGCTCTGTCACACCCGGTGCACTTACTCACTTACTGCCTTATTTGCATATGTGTTAAAATGGTTATTTCTCAGGAATGCTGCAACAGAAAGAGGATATAAAAGTGTTAATGGATTTACATATCAAAGATCTGGATGCCCTATATGTGTGATATGGGGGAGTTGATCTTATTCGCACATTCCCTGTAATACCAGGTCCACCTCCTACATGACCTGAAACTAGCACCAAAAATGTATAGACCCTATATCTCACGACCCACACAAAATGAAACTTATATTTAAGGCTATGGCTCTAGACGAGTGACACCCGCTGTGTAGCTGAAGACTGCAGCCTGACCATGGTATATTGCGACATTAGGAAAGTGCATGTGGTCACGTTGCAACCCACAAGTTACAAGGCGCAAGTAATCCAACTGGTTTGGATTCATAGGCGCTGAAACGGGCAGACCAACCACAAGATGCAGCATCGCCATAGGGTGATGGTTGTCACAAAAGATGCCAGGTAGCCCCAGCCTAAAGGTACTGTCACACTAAACGAGATAGCTAACGAGATCGCTAATGCGTCACTTCTATAATAATCAGTCTTCACTAAGCTCCCCCTAGGGGCGGCAGCAGAGAGCTACAATTTTAGAATTTGCAAATTTAATCATTCATGGGGAAAAACTGGAAAGTTGAAGCACGATTTGATGCTCCCTGCAAAAAAAAACTCTAGGAAACCTGTGAAGAAAAACTAGATGGATAAATGCACAGATTTACTTGTGGCGGGTCATCTATCACATGTGTATAGAGGGTGTCCTGAATATCGCAACATGGAAATTACTCAGGATAAAAAGAATGGGACAAGTTGGATTTTACCATGCCTGATCCGCTTCTGCCGTATCACTGGAGATCCGTGACTGTGTGAGGAGCGTACTACCCGTTCCCTATGGTAAACACTTGCACACTTAGTTGCTCTGTGCCGCACAGCCTTTGTAGATTTTATTGCAGAAAACTGTAGTACGAGGGGCGTTTATTAAAGATTTCGCCTGACCCACTTCCTGTGTACTGAGAGCAATGAAACTTGGTACAGTTATTAGTCCTTCTCCACATAGGTGCCACCTGGGGACACACACTTCTTCCATCTCTTTAAGAAACTGTAAACACCTCGCTTGTAGAAGTCGACAGGTTGCTCCAAAAGCCACGTTGTGACTTCAGAAATCAGAGTCTCATCATCTGGAAAATGCTTGCCTTTCAAAAATAACTTTTGTTATAAAGAGGTAGAAGTCCGATGGTGCGAGGTCGGGTGAATAAAAGCGATGCAGTAGAATTTCAAAGCCAAAGGAGCATTCTTCCATTTGGGCAACGTGTGAGTTGTGAACTGGTGCATTGTCTTGCAGAAGGTGGACATCTTTGCTGATCATGCCACGTCTCTTGGTTTTGATGGCCTCCCGCAATTTCCGCAGCAGTGAAGCATAGTATGTCCCAGTGATCATGGTACCCTTTGCTACGAAATCCATCAATACTACTCCGTTCTGGTCTCAAAATACTGTGAGCATGATCTTGCCTGCCGAGGGTTGGGTATGTGGCTTATTTTCCTCCCACTCCCACACTACCTCCTCATCCCACCCTCTCTCTGTTGGAGTCCCCCAAGGCTCTGTTATAGGACCCCTACTCACGTGGGGTACAATGAGGGGGACTTCACTAATTTTACATGCTTTGCCGTAGAAAGTCTGTTGTCCCATACGAGGAGGGGACTGGAATAAACATTTATTGATGCGGGAGACTTATTGGATATTGCACCTAGATACTAAATTCCCCAGGGGATTGAATTCTAAAAACAATTGGTTCTAGATCTATTGATTCTATTAACCATTGAACGTCCAGTCCTCATTTGTTTTGTGTTACAGCTGCTGCATTTCATTAATCAGTTATTTTTCTTTGCTCTGATTGTACCTGTCTGTATGTTCTCACTATGTCCTATGACTAAGGGCGCACTGTTGCGCCAGAAACGCGTCAGGCTGTTTTTATTTTTAATCCTGTCCAAATAAACGTTTTTTCATTTTAACTGGTCGGTGTGCTGGAAACATCCTTTCCTTTCCCTTGCTGGACCATGTGTTCATCAATAGCAGAGCGGGGTCGCCCTGGAATTGGGGCTGCTTGCACCGAAGTCCGACCACATCTGAATTGACGATGCCAGTTCTTGACTACATCGTATGATGAGGAATCATCAGCATAAACCTCTTTCACCTCATCGAACGTCTCCTTTGGTGTGCGGCCTTTCAAGTAAAGGAACTTAATGACTTCTCTATAATCCACTGGGTTCATTATCAAACCTCACACCACTTCAGCACCTGTAAAATGAAGACCGTTCTCAGTTCTGCGTTGCAGATTGGCAGGTGACCTATAGAGACTTGTATCATTACACATGTGCAGTATCCGCGTCCTGTGATAAATAGAAGCGGGTCAGGGGAAATCTGTAATGAGTGCCCCTCGTATAAATGGACGTGCGTCAGATACCGGATCGCAGGCCTGGCACAGATTTTCTTCTCCTGAAATCTCTCTCAGTGCTGCTGTAAACTCGGGGATAATCTGCAGAGCATACACATCCCGTGGGAACATACCCCTAGAATATGTGTGATATTTCCACTGATTCTGCAGTTTTGGCTGTGATTTTCCAGTCTCTGGTCAGTTTTTCCTTCTCTATGGTAATACTTGTATTCGCTCTGAAATGTCCAGGCCCTGTGTAGGCTTCATGTTAATGCTGGCATTGTGTTGTAAGCTTTGTATTCTCCATCCAGTTATCAGATTGTTGGGAGATTCCTCGTATTGTTGGGAAATATTTCCTTAGCTGATCTAAGTTGTTAATGGATGACCGTGATTTGGATAATGGGGGTCATGTATGATGGTACTTCATGGCCGTATGTAGTCTCCAGTAATGGTGGACCCGCCGGGTGCTGGTGATCTGGCCTGGATTTCCTGCCTGGTGTCACAGTTGTAGGATTGCTGATCAGATGGAAATGCTGACTTGTCACAGAGGAGAATGTGAGACGTTTCTGTGCCCTGGGGGAGCGGACTGGCTGCGGCAGGCACATACAGGACTGTAGGACGTGACTGCACAAGACCCGCCACCCAGGACTGCTCCCTAGGAGGATATATGGGGAGACCGCAGGGCGACATGGCCTCACGGTAGAGAAGACGTTATTCTCCTCATTTATTATATCTGGTCTTACAGAATGTATCCCATACTCTGAGATATGCAGATAAGTGTGTCAGCAGGAACGCTCGCTTCTGTTCTTTTGGCAGTAAAACCAATATTGGCATCACAGAGCAGGCGGTATCACAGGGTTAATGGCGCAGGCAGCTCTCGGGCAGGCGCACTGCTATGTCTGGAATGGTTGGTGACACCCTTTTCACTGGTTCTTTACATAGATGGGAACATGCCGCTTCTGTTTGCTCTGACCATACTTAACCCTTTAATGGTGTTCTGTTTTCAGTCTCGTTTCCCTGATTGCTGGTCAGTCACCGCATTCGCACGGGTCTGGAGATGGGTATATTGGGGCACCATTTTGTTTCTGTTCCCCTCCTGTGTATAACACCCCTTCACTGTATTGAACCTTTTCCCTGCTATCGCCCTTTATTATGTACAGTAATGGGCCCAACGTCCCCATCTGCCACCCCTGACGGTGGTTATTGGGGTGCACCCCTGCTATCTTCACACACCAGATCCAACTTGGGCCATTTTTATTATTGTACATGCCGTGATACTTCACAATCGCATTGATCCCCCCGTGATATCGTTCCCCTTCAGTGGACAGATAAAGGCTCTCGTGACTGCCACTTGTCTTTTCTGGCAGCATGTCAGATAATGGATGCCATCAGAACGAAAAATTATCATCAAGTGAAAATAACTGCTGTGGTTCATTTACACTTCCTGCTGATCATTAGCTGCTGTCAGGATTAATCACATTGCATACATAATTATCGGGAGTAAGCTCTCCAGAAGAGAGAGCTGCCATCAGTCAGTGGCGGAAGCGCGGAAACCTGCTACTTTGCATTTCATCGAAAATGCTCCCTCCACCTGGATTTACCTGTGAGAAAATGATTTGTTGTGTAGATTGAGATGGCAGCGCGGATCCTGCCAGACAGACTGCTTGTCACGGATACTGAGTAGTGATGAGCGAGCATGCTCTGATAAGGTGGTCTGAGCATGCTCGGATGCTAACCGAGTGACTTTGGAGTGCTTGAATACTATGTTCTAGTCCCCGCAGCTGCATGTCTCGCAGCTGTTTAACAGCCACAACACATGGAGGGATTGCCTGTTTGTTAAGATATCCCTTCATGTGTTGTGGCTGTCACACAGCCGTGGGACATGCAGCTGCAGGGACTAGAACATATTATTCAGGCACGTGGAAGACACTCGGTTAGCACCCGAGTATGCTCAGATAACACCTTATCCCAGCACATTCGCTCATCATCGTTACTGAGCTGTGTTAAGGGGTCTTAAGGTATCATGCCTCTAGTAACGGGTCCCAGATTACTCTCTCGTCCCATTATTTCTGGAAGGCCGAAGTCACGCTAGCGTATGGCATCCAATGTGATATGTTAATGACACTCGGCTCCAGCTCTGCTGCGAGTGTTAGCCGAGTGTCAGTGCTCTGTGCTTCCATCCTCTTGCATGCGAGAATCTGTGCGGAGGAGACGGAGATATTAATTTCTCCATCTCCTCCATTGCCGGCGATGGCAAGAATCGCACTGCACTCGGGTGATATCCAAGTGCAGTGCTATATTTTACACCCAACCATAGACTTGTATGGGAGCGTGCGATCTGACTCTCAGATGCACCCCCAGCACTGAAATTATTTTCTCATGCCGATTTAGCCTGCGAAAACTATCTCAGATGTGAGCTGCCCTATAGTCTAACATAAGACGAGTGCAATACGATTTATTTTTTATCAGATTGCACTCATCCGATTTCGTCGCAAGTGTGAGCGAACCTACAGGCTTGTGATTCTGGAGGTTTTGTTTTTTTGAAATTGCAGCAAAAGATGCACCATGGCTGCAACATGTGAACATCATCTAAAATTGCCTGTGTATTTACTCCACAATACTGAAATTGCAACACCAAGAAGAAGACTCGGAATTATGAAAATCACCAGATTAATAGATATTTTAATGATATGCAAATTATGAAAAAATGGAAACAACATTTGAAAAATATCTTGCTTTATTCAGTATGGAGTATGAGCGCCACGTGCAGAAATCCCGGCACTTACAGCCTTGTCTGCCATCACTGAGGTTAGTAATAGTTGTCTATGGACACTTCTGCCTTGCTGAATGCATGGACACACAAATCGCCAAGATCCTCTGCTGGCAGCTTCCTTTGTTGTAGCCAACCAATAACATCATGATTCTGAGACAATTCTGGAGACGCTGCACGTCATGGTTGCACATTTAGGTCACGCGATCTGCTCACAGTAGCACGAGCAACATGTAGCCTGGCGTTGTGTTGACATTTGGCTCGTGGAACATTTTGGAGAAAATGCTGTGGAACTGGTTCCACAACCAAATCAGTGTAACCAAGCTGTTGGTTTACCTGGAAGAGGGGTCCAGGTACCGTACATTATGCCACCCCTCACCATAATCCCGAGAGAAGGACCAGGGTGACTTTTCCTGTGAAGACCTCTTCATGGTGTCGCCCACTGGGTCTCCAAGCCAATTTCCAACTATCACTGCGTCCAAGAAAAAAGCGTGACTCCTCACTGAGGAGGATAGACCCCCATTCCTGCCTCCACTGCTATCTTGCTTTACATCATGATGGTCTCTGACAGCAGTGGCGTGAGATCAGGAAAACACCTGTAGCTGGAGATCTGACTCGTAGCCCAATGTTGTCCAAATGGCTTCTGATGGTTTGTGTGGGTACTGTTTGATGCCTTGGGGTTCATACGTGACATCCAGTTCATTTGCAGTACAAAATGGAGCAGACTTCTCCACAGTATCCTAGGAGCAGTTTAAACATCGTGACACTGTGATGAGCATCGTGCGTGGCCTAAACATGCTTCCGTGGCCTGCAGGGTCTCCAGACTTGTCTCCCTTCAAGCACATCTGGGACGTCATAGATCGGTAATTGCAGAGGGAGCTGCCACATTTGTTGCCCAAATGCAGTCATTGCAGCAGAACAACCACCACTAATGACCTCATTGATGGCAGCCAAGGTGTGTCAGTGCGGGGGTTTCTGGGTCTAGCGCTTTTACTCAGTACTCTGTAAGTTCAGATTTTTAACATTGTCTCCATATTTTGTCATCGTCTGCATATCATTAACATGTCTATTGATCCTTTGATTTCTACGGTGCCACGACTTTTCCTTCTTTGTGTTGCATTTTCAATGTTGAGGAGTGCCCTTAGCGGTACAATTGTAAAATTGTAATTGTTATATTTTTGTGTTGTGTTTTTTTTGATAGTACGACTTGTACAGGCAAAACTTAAAGGGAACCTGACAGCTGAGCCACCGGCAGCATGTATCATGCCCTGGCCGAATGATCTCAGCCAGGTTTGTGCGACTCTGAAAAGTTGCTCTATTTCAGACAAGATGTTTCGGGGATCGAGGCGCATGGGAGACTAGTCGGACAGGTGGCTTCTCCCCACCCACTGCCCCAGTTAGGCTTCTCTCTGCGTGCGTGTATAGAGAGGGACCTGTCAGTCACTGGCAGTGGCCAGGAGAAGCCATTGGCTCTTAATAGTTTCCCAACATGTGACGAACCGTTACATCATATGTTGTGTTCCTCACTTTGATGCTGGCTCGCAAGCCAAGCCTACTTTTTTCTGGCAGATGATTGCTGTATTATTCAGCGATCATCTTCCTGTAACAGCCCCGGTGGAGCTCTGCTTTAGTGGAGGTGAGGACCATTGCCTTCTACAATCCCAGAATTGCTGGAAGTGTACATTGCAGGTTTGGAGGGAATGGTGCTGGCTGGTTATCATTAGTTTTGTTACAGTGTAATGGAAGAATCAGGAGAGAAAGAGGATATGTAAAAGAGATTGTCTACTTAAACTTTTTTTTTATGCCATCCTGGTTTAATTATAACTTATAGATGCTCTTGTAGGAGCGAGCTCCTCTGATGTCTCCATCACATCAGTCCCAAGCATCAGCCGATATCAAGAATATGGTTCTCTGTATCTTGCCGAGTGTCAAGGGGGCTGACTGACAGCCCATTCCATAAGCTAGGCCAGCCCCTCAGTCTGTGAGAAGGAGGAGGTCTTTGATATCATCAGCCAGCCCCTTTACACTTCGCTCTGATGAAGGGCAAACACAAGTCCAAACGTGGTGATGTCTACACTTGGGGTGACGGGATGGAGTGGCGCTGATACTAAATTATACATAATTACACTAGGTTTTTTTTTCGTTTCTGTTTGTTTTACAGAAATATATATATTTTTTAGTCTGGGAAATTCCTGAATTGGATATTTTACAATAGTTCAGATTATTGGGCCGTTCGGTGCTGGAGACTATTGGGGTTATCTTCTAGCCAAGTTCCTGTACTAGTCCAATGGCTAGTGTGTCATACATTATAGTTGTCTGTGTCTAAAATGTGCGCATTCTGCACAACGGATCATTTTGTCTCATTTACTTTCTTTTTTTATATCTTGGACAATCTCAGACGTATATTAAAGTTTTGACTAGCCATTTTGGTATAATTGCTCTTCTGTTTAATTAACTCGTTGTCTAGCTGGCATAATTAGCGGTTCAAGCGGAGCACAGTTTTAATTACAGTTATTTCAGGGACTAAAAGCAGCGACAGTCAAGGAAACAATGATATTATGGTGTCTGGAAGATTTGTGTATTTATCTGGACTGAATTACAAATTACCTGCTCTAGTCCCAGATGACAGTGATCCCTATCATATAGGGGCCAAAAATGCCGGAGTTGTACAGGGGCCATTCTGCTTCCAATCTAATGGCCGCAGAATTCTCAGGAAAAGAAAGTTGCACAATTTGGGTGAAGCTTGTGTTACTAGGTAATTTTTTTGGTGCACAGCACTCTAGTAAGAAGGTTAGAAGAGGGGGAAGCAGTAAAGCCCCGCTTGTAGAAAGCTGTGTGGCACGTCACAAGGATGTGCTGCAGTAACCACCAGTAAGGATGAATTTCAGATCTTCATTATTGTTATGGATATTTCTATCATGGGCCAGAAAGACCACCATTATGGGACATGTTCTGGTGGTCTCCCAAAGTGCCACTTAGCAGAGCTGATGGCTGTTAGATATGTATGTACAGGCACATTTATTCTTTTATCTTTGGGGCTAATGCTCCGTGAAGAAGGTAAGGAGGGAGTGCTGAGGGAGGTTACCCATGTCATATAATGCACAGTATGGAATGTAACTTCAGCTGCCAGGAACGCCAGCTAGTGCCAGTTCACATGAGCAGAGACCACGTGGAGATGGAGGAATGCAGCACATCTGTCCAGAACAGTTTACAGGTGTCTTATATGCATTGACTGTAAAATCTGCAAGGCCAATTAGTGCATCACACAACTTCTGTAAATCAGTTTTGAATCGGCACCTTAAGGCTAAGTGCACACGTTCAGGAATGTTTGCAGAATTTTCCTGAGCAAAAACGGACTTTTTTCGCAGTAAAAACACACGTTTTTTTCGCGGTTTTGCGCGGATTTTGCGCATTTTTACCGCAATTTTTCCCTGAACTTTCTAGGTCAATAATATAGCGGGAAAAACGCTAGAATTCCGCGAAATTAATGAACATGTTGGTTCTTTTTCCGAGATGCGTTTTTTTCGTGGAAAAAAACGCACTATGTGCACAAAAATTGCGGAATTCATTCTAAATGATAGGATGCTTAAATCATGCGTTTTTGACGCATTTTTTCCGGCGAAAAAAAAACGCAAAAAATCCTGAACGTGTGCACATAGCCTAACACTGCAGCCAGTGGCGAAATCAGAGTTCTATGGCCCCAGCGCAAAATTTTAATCTGGGCCCCCATCACCATGTTAGCCATTTGTATGGGCCCCTGTAATAATGCCCCCGTCCTGACTCCTAGCCTGTAATAATGTCCCCACCATCTTGGGTCTTTTCCTATAGTAATCTTCATGGGCCCCCATCCTGTCGTAAAATATATTCCGTCCTGGCCCCTATCGTATAGTAAAGGCCCCTGTCCTGGCCCCTTTCTGTAATAAAGGACCTCGTCCTGGCCCCTGTTCTCTGGTAACTTCCCCCGTCCTGGCCCCTGTTCTCTGGTAATTTCCCCCGTCCTGGCCCCTGTTCTCTGGTAACGGTCCCTGTCCTGGCCCCTGTTCTCTGGTAACTTCCCCTGTCCTGGCCCCTGTTCTATGGTAACGGCCCCTTCCTGGTGGCACTCTGCGTCACTATACTTTTCATCTAAATGTGAGACCATGCACCCATCGTGGCGGCACACTCTGTGACTGTGATTATTATTCCCCTGGCTCCAGCACAAATTCACATGGTGCGGATTTCAAATCGACAGCATGGGTCAATTGACGCAGCAGAGATTTTCCCGGGGTGTGTTCTCAAGTTTTCTAAAAATCTTAACACACAACGCTGGTACTCTGACACGTGTGAAGGAACCCTGAGGCTAAGTGCACACGTTCAGGAATGTTTGCAGAATTTTCCTGAGCAAAAACGGACTTTTTCCGCGGTAAAAACGCATGGGGTTTTTTTTTTTGCGGGTTTTTTGCGCGGATTTTGCGCGTTTTTACCGCAATTTTTTCCTGAACTTTCTAGGTCAATAATATAGCAGGAAAAACGTTAGAATTCCGCAAAATTAATGAACATGTTGGTTCTTTTTCCGAGATGCGTTTTTTTCGCGGAAAAAAACGCACCATGTGCACAAAAATTGCGGAATTTATTCTAAATGATAGGATGCTTAAATTATGCGTTTTTGACGCGTTTTTCCCGCGAAAAAACGCAACTAATCCTGAACGTGTGCACATAACCTCAGGGTGGATTTTTGCAAGGCTGAATTTGGTGCAGAAATTGTTCTGAATGATCCATTCATCTGAACAGAACTTGCAGAAATTCATGTGCTTGCCCCCAGACTTCCCCATCCATATCAATGGAGCTGATTTTCAGGCTTATTTTTATATGCATTTATGTGGTTTTTCACACTTTTAGGGTGAATTCAAACTTCCATGAAACATGGTCTGTATACAGACTGTGATGGATGGACTGGCCATGGGTATCCTTGACCCAACGTCAGCAGCCTCATGTATGGTATTGACCCACGGCCAGTCCGTCCATCATAGTCTGTACATAGACAATGCTTAACAGGTGTCTGAATTCGGCCTTATTCTTATAGTGAAGCCTGAGGGAAAATCAATTACATAAATGCCTTACACCGTGCTTTTAGCATTAGTAAGCTGTTGATCATCCAGCAATATACGATGACTTGGGTCCACAGAAACGGCTGCCTGGAGAATTTTATTTTCTTAAAGCAGTGTCTCTCTCCGTTTCATTGAAGCAGCAATGACATCTGCCATTAAACCTCCTCTTTGGGACAGGCAAAACAGCAAGTTCTTCCACTCCTTTATAAAAATGCCAGGAGTTAAATCCTCAGCATCTAATGTTTTAGTCACTGTAAATGGGTGATGAAGCAATTGACCTTCATGCAGTGTTACCTGAGGGTTGACCGTGTCTACAAGAGAGGGTTTCAGTTCAAGCAATCGCTAAATCATTGAATAGGTGCTGCCCCACCGAGTGGCTTGATCCACAATTGCCCCTTTTCCAGCACATATCTTCAAGAGGGAATCAATTTTAGGGGTCCTGGCAGCAATAACCAATTTCCTCACTTTGCCAATCAGATTTCCAGCATGTCCCTCTAGCAGACTATCTTTTATTGCCAGCTGCAGTGTGTGCACAACACCATGCATGTGATGAATATGAGAAAGCTTTGAAGCTGCTTCAACAAGATCATCTAACTGTAAAGTATCATTTTCTGTTCTTTTGTAGTAATATCTGGTTGTTCCTCAGTTACAGGACTGTAGCTTTCCATCTCAAGCACACTGAATCTGAAGTTTTCTTCTAGCTGCTGTTCACCTTCATTATGCTCATTCTTTAGTTTAATTGTATTTTTCATCTTTAAAGCATCATCAGTTACAATAGCAAGAACCTGTTCTTTTTTTAGGTTAATAATCTCACAGAACTTTTTCCACTAAGGCCTGGAGAAACTGGCTGGTGTGATGAGCTTCAGTATCTTTTACTGCCAGTGTCTTGGTAACAATTTTCTTGTTGTCACAAATAAATCTAAAGTTTTTAGCAAAATAGTTTACTCTGTGACGTGTGCAGTTTTAAGAAATATAAAACTTTTCTTGATAGTCTTTTTAAGATCCTCCTTTTGGTTAAGGGCTTCTTAAATCACTAATTTTCTAATAGTTTCTCTTTCCAGAGAAACACCAAGTTTGCTGCCATTTATCCATTAAGAGCTGTAAAAGCTGGTCGTGCGAATAATGATAATGGTACACCATCTTTCACAACAAGCTCTATCAGCTGTCTTTTAAACATATGTGCTGTCATTGTCACTTACAAAATACCTTGTAACTGATGTTTGAGACACTCTTTCCTGCTTTGTATGGCGGGAAGTTCTGGGCACTGGTTTATTGGTGTCACTGTGATGTTTCTCAGTCACCGCTTTGAAAACTTCTGGATGTAAGCCTTGTAAATGTCTTTTTAGATTGGAAGCTCTTGCAGGAGCATTTTTATCACTGCCTGAGTGTGCGCTGATTTTGAGCTCAGAGCATTTGTTTTCATCTGTCATACACTGACACGCAAAATACTTTTAGTCTTGAGTTAATGTGAAATACTGAAACACAACGGACTTCATAGGAAGCTTCTTAGGCATTTTGTAGTCATATAAATTCGCTCACAAAATTTTGTCCTATCAAAATAAATAAGGTGTATTGTAATTCCTGCAAGAATAGGGAATCGTGTAATTTTGGATAGAACTAAAACAAACTTTGCATAAATCAATGGTACAGATGATGGCAAATAAAATGTTTGTAATATATGTTATTAGCGGGCTTTACGCTGAACTTGCACATCATAGAACAGACATTTATAGGACATTTCATAACTTTCCCAAATTATTATGAAAAATATTCAGCACATCCTGCACAGAACTATTGTACCCAATTTATTATATATTTTAGGAGTTGTATTCGGTCCATTTTATACCGACTCCACCAAAATGGACTCCCAGCTCCACAGACCTGGTAAAAACTAACTTTAATAGTGTATTTTTTGTTATTTTTGCACACGTGAACATTCCCTGAGTTCTGAATGAGGCCTAATGATGCAAATTTTTCTTCTGCAAATCCTAATGGAAAGTCTGCTGCATATCTGCTATGTGTGAAAGTAGCCTTATTCTTTAAATTAAGGAAAGGGGACATAACCGCCTGATTAAATGTGAGATTCAGTTCTGGTAAATGAATGTAAATGATTAGGCCCTTGTGTTTTGCTTTGTTTAGTCCATGCTTAATGCACCACTGCACAATATGTCTGTTAATTACCTTGCCGCCCTCTATAATATTCCTAATAATGATCTCTACCTTAATACAGAGCGCTCATCTTGCAATGATTGACACCCTGATGATGGCGTACACGGTGGAGATGGTCAGCATAGAGAAAGTCATCGCATGCGTCCACAAGTACTCGCCCTTCTTCCAAACTGCGGAACTGCCCTATGACATTGAAGATGCTGTCATGTACTGGATAAATAAGGTAGGGGATATCCAAAGCCCCCGGCTAAAATGAGCACTATTGATGGACACTGCTTTTTCTGTTGACATGGACAAGACTTTCCCACTCACAAGCCACCTTCCCTGCAGGACCCCGCAGCCATCTTGGGGCCGGGGGTCTCCATGGAGACCATCAGGACAACGCGATTGCATCGTGTTGTCCTGATGGAAGTGCACAAGGAGCCCCCTCCGTGCTGAATGCCCCTCTATGTCGCTGTAACTACGGACAGTGGCATCAGAGGGGTTAAATGCCCGCGATTGGTTCTAGCACTGATCGTGGGCGTTGCTGTGGGGTGTCAGCTGTCACATACAGCTGACACCTGCACGCGATCACTGCGGCGCTCAGCGTAAGGCCGCTGAATCGCCACGCCGTACTAGTACTGCTGTTTGCAGGAATGCATCTCCCACAGAGCCGTAAAAGTACAACTCATGTCGGGAAGGGGTTAAGAACAACATGTCTGTACAATTGCAGCTTCACCTAGAAATATTGTTTTTCTAACATTTGTGTTGCAGGGAATCTGTCATCAGATTTTTTATATGTAATCTGAAAGCAGCATTATATAGGGGCTGGGATCCTGCTTGTAGCAATGTGTCACTTACTGGGCTGCTTGCTTCAGTTTTTATATAAACACGGTTTTCTCTGCTGCTGATCTCCCAGTGCTGTGAATGCTGAGCTCTGTACATCCCCCCCCACATCACTGATTAGTAGGTTTCTATGTATAGGCAGGAAGATGCTAATCATTGATGGGGCGGAGATACACAGAGCAGGAGGTTTCTAAAACCTGCTGACCAATCTCCTGAAAGGAGTTGTTCACTATTTGGACAACCCCTACTCAAATAAAGTATTCCCCCATCTAAACTGAAAATGCCTTACACTCACCTCTGGTGCCGGCGCCGGGTCTCCTGGGGCTTGCGTGACGTTATGTTACGTTATCCCTGCAGCCAGTCAGCGGATGCTTCACTCTCGCTTCCTACCAGCTTTGTCGAAAAGAAGTGATCATGGAGCTTACACTGATTAGTTCCAGGGCTGAGACGATAGACCACCCAAGCCCCAGCGCACACACTGCTGCATCAGAGCAGAATGCAAGCAGTTCTTATTCCACGTGGAGCGATGTAGTTATTGAGTAAGGTTTGCCCAAGTGCAACCTCTCTTCAGTGTCCTTAAACTTATTTCAGGGAGGTTATCCGGTGCCGCTCACTTCTGCATAGGAGGTGGGTGGTGCCTGTGATGTTATAACACCGCAGACCTGCCAAGGCGCGTGCACGATCGCCAGTTATCAGTGTGCTCTGATCAGTAGAATAGGACATGTGCGTTATACCGGCTGATTGTGCACAAATCTCAGCTGGTGAGTGGATGTAACATCATCGGACATCTGTGGTGCAGAAGCGCGCGGTGCCGGGTAACCCCTGTAATGCTCCTGGATTGGCGCAGTGCTGTACTTTGGCGCCCAGATCAGTTATTTATAGCGGAGTGTAAGCCTGTTATTCCTGGACAGCTTGTAATAACACAGACTTTACTCTAGAGACGTAAATCCTCTTTGTGATAGTGTGCTGTCCAGCTGTCAAAAATCAGATGGACACAGGTCGTAATATATTGGTTATAACTAGTCATAAAATATACAGGAGTTGCAGACATTTACTCACCTATTAAGTGCAAAACCGCAGGTATAAGTATTTGCTGTATTTTTTGCACAAAAACCTAAGGAAGTTAAATCAGGATTTTTGGTGGGCGCTAAACTTTATCAACATGCACAAGAGACAGCAAAATTGCAGCAATAAAAACACAGCAAAACCTGTGCTTTGTAAGCAGCTTAAATGCAGCTTAAAATTTGCATAAAATGCAACATGTCAACATAGCCTTAGAGAAAAGAAATTGTCATCCAAA
>VIAB01004764.1:19550-33305 GCA_009801035.1 Oophaga pumilio | reverse complement strand
GCGTGGCCCCCTCATCCCTATCCTGGTATGCGTGGCCCCCTCATTGCTATCCTGGTATGCATAGAGATGAGGAAGCTATCCTGGTATGCATGGCCCCCTCCCCATCCTGGTATGTATGTCTTATCCCTAGAAGACTAGGACACACCGGACCATAAGACCCACCTAGGTTTTAGAGGAGGAAATAAAAAAAAATGGAAGCAAAAAAATGTGGTCAATTCTGTACTTAATATCCCCTATCCTGGTATACATGGCCCCCTTATCCCTATCCTGGTATGCGTGGCCCCCTTATCCTTATGCTTGTATGCATGGCCCCATCATCCCTATCCTGGTACGCATGGCCTTCTCATCCTTATCCTGGTACGCAGGGCCCCCATCTCCATCCTGATATAGATGGCTCCATCCTTATCCTGGTATGATTTGCCCCATCCCCAAACTTGCCATCCTGCACTCCCTCGCAGCTTACTATTACGATACCAACATCTGAGTTATGCTTGCAAGCAGTGCATGCCAGGGACATCATGTGCTGCTTACAAGCTGAGGACAGCTGCCAGAATACTCACTGATCTCCACGCCGGAATATGTGCGTGGGGAGCAGTGAATATTCTTTACTCTTTAATAGCAGGCTCAGTGTTATCCGCAGCCGCCATCTTCCTGCAGCTGTTAGGCATTCACATGTGCTCGCTACTAAAGGGAATGAATATTCACTGCATTCCATGCTTTTGGGAGTGGAGAGCAGTGAATAATCATTGTCTTAAGTAGTGACAAACCGCAGACGCCCGGCAGCTGCGACGAACACCGTGTCTGCTATTAAAGAGAAATAATATTCACTGCCCTCCACTCCCATGTGCGTGGAGGACAGTGAATATTCATTTCTCTTTAGCAGCGGGCACAGGAGTTAGCCGCAGCCGCCGGCTCCTGCCTCCTGTGACCTTCTGCTGACGCTTCCCCTTCCCCAGCTCCCCACCACAGCCAGAGCAGGTACATCCGGACTATAAGACGTACCCCTACCCCCATTTTCCTCCACATTTTTGGAGGAAAAAAGTGCGTCTGATAGTCCAAAAAGTATGGTACGAAGAGATTTTGCAAATTTCACACCTACCACAGGGGCTGTTTTAGACTCCCTCTCTCTGTTTCATGAAATCTACATTTGCATACCTAAAATGGTCAGATTGGACTCTATTTTGTAATGAGGTGTCTAAAGAGTATACAAGTGAAGTAAGTTAAAAAAAAAAGTTGTTGTTTTTTCTAAAAAAAAAAAAAAAAAAGGTTAAAAAATAAGTTGGCATTACCTCCTTTTTTCCCATTAAATATTAAGAAATATGTATATTTTTTAAAAATAAATTATGTGGTATCAATATGTTTTGTAAGGGCATACACTAATATATAAATCGGACGAGAGCAATCCGATAAAAAATCTGATTGTATTTGGACCAATGTTATTCAATGAGGCAGTGCAGATCTGTGTATGTTTTCTCAGCTTTATTCAGCGTTAGAAAAAAATTGCAGGCAATATGGACTCATTAGTGTGGCATCTGATTTTTATGGATAGATTACAATTCTGTAAAATTGGAAACTGTAAATGATCCTGTAAAAAAGATTACCGTAATAGCTGCTGAGTATAAAAAAACGAATTGCATACAGACAGAACCCTGATGTGATGACAAGTAAGAAATTGTTCCACTCTCCTGGAAGAGGATCAGACCGATTATTTTATTTTTTCATGTGCTAGAGTTAGCGTACCCTTAAAATTAACACTATCTGTTTACAACGTACCAAGAAAAAAGAAATCAAAACCCCAAAATTGCTATATTTTTTTTTTTTATTACAAATTTCCAATTTTTTTCCACCACTCAAATAAAGATAAAAAAAAAACTATTCATGTTTGGGATCACCATAATCGTACTGACCTAATAGTCATATTTCCATGTCCATTTTACCTTCTAATGAATGCTGTAAATAAAAAAACAAAACTCAATTGCAGAGTTGCTCTTTTTCCTCTATTTTCCCTCACTTGGATTTATTTTTCCGCTTTCCAGTACATTACATGATAACATGGATGATGTCCATCAAAAGTCCTAGTCATCATGTAAAAAAATAATTCCTCATACAGCTATGTTTATGGAAAAATAAAAAAGTTATGGTTCTTAGAAAAATGTGGGGGAAACACGAAAGCACAAAAATGGAAAATCTCCATCTTGGGAGGGGTTTACAGGGAGCTTTTCAAGACAAATTAATGCGTTAAATGAAGTATCCCTTCATGTCTGACAGCTCATTCTAAAAATAATGATACCATTTTCCCCCCAAAATCTATTAGACTTGTGTCCATAAAAGTGATTTTTATGTGTCATGCATATTAAGTTTTGGCTGCACCCATAGTCAGATAGGCCACCCAGCTCTGCCGGTCTCTTTCATTGACAGCGCTGGCTTCACTTAAATTCTGCACATACACACAATATTGGCTGCTATGCAGATGTGCCACTAATGTGATGATTTGCAAAATCTGACAATATGTTGCGTTAGATCACATGAAGGTAGCACTGTCAATCAGGGAGGTGGTGGCGCCCTGAGGCCTAATTTGCATACCACTTTTTCCCTTGTTACTTTAGCTGGAATAGTATTCCTAAATTTCAGGCTCCTGACAGTAGAAGTGATTTGGGTCTGGTTTAAAATTCAGCAACTATTGTAGTTGCCAGGCACCAAGCTAACGTATAATCTCTGGGACTGGATCAGAAAGTGTAATTGCGGCCTTTTGAACTCTCATTGAGTGCTGTGTATACAGCAGCTTTGTGTATGAGGAGTCTGGCTGTGTCTGACAACTCCTCACTCCTGCAGCTGCTCAGTCTCCACTCGCCAACACAATGTAATCAATTTGGGAGCACACTAGTGGATAACACTATTCATTCATTATTTTAAATTTTTTTCCTGTTTTTAGTATTGAAAGTTTGGACACTGTCTTGCTTTTTTAAGCAACAATGCTTTTTCAACCCAATTAAATGGATATTTTTGTCTCTTTTTCCATTTTAGATCTTCAATGCACGGTGTATCATTTGACATTTCCTTTGATAAAGAAGATGGCATCAGAGTGACAACCCCGAGCCGTCCCATCCGAAGATCTGTTAGTAATGAAGGATTCTCTTTGAACCTGACCCGCGTTCCAAAACATATTCGAAAGAATCTTTCTTTCCAACCCATCAATGGACAGGGCCAATCAGATAGCATTAATGAAGAATGGAGTCAAGTACCACAAAACTATGATGACTTGTCACCCACCAGCAACCAGTGGGATTTAGATGAACTTGACCACAATAAGCACCCCAATGGTCCACATGAGAATAGGATATCTGCAGATGAGCTGGATACTCAGATAGAAGCGCCAAGTATTGAGGAAGCCCTCGAAATCATTCACAACCCAGAGAAGACTAGTCCTGTTGTTACCGAACAAGTAAACAATGGCTTTTTTCTTCATAACGCTGATGTCAGTGCGGGCTTGCAATTATCCCCCCTTGCTCTTACAGACACTAATTTGGATTTCATTGACCTAAAAGGATCCCAGAGCCCCGTTACCGACAATACAGAGGTGGACACTGGTATTCATGTACAATCAGAAGACATCATCCCAGAAACAATGGATGAAGATTCTTCTTTGAAAGACTTCACTGTTAGTTTAGATTCTGATTTTGAAGACCATCTGAAGTTGCAGCAGGATTACGGACTTCACATAAACAATGCCCGAGAACCAGTCAGTCCTTGTCCTAGCTCAGTTAGTGGCAAATCGCAAGCTGGTAGCACAGCTTCTTCCAGTTCTGGTATCAAAATGACCAGCTTCGCAGAGCAGAAATTCAGAAAACTCAATCATGGAGATGGCCGGAGTAGTGGAAGCAGTTCCCAGAAAACCACGCCAGATGGTTCAGAGCTCAATATCCCACAAGTGGTCGCACTTGGCCAAATCCAAGAGGTGGACTCTCTTTCAGAAAACAAAGATACGACGCAGCTTTTAGCCTCTGAGGTGGTACAACTGAGAATGAAGTTAGAAGAAAAAAGGCGAGCTATCGAGGCACAGAAAAAAAAGGTAGAAGCAGCATTTACACGTCAACGGCAGAAAATGGGAAGAACTGCGTTTCTAACGGTTGTTAAAAAGAAAGGAGATGGGATTTCTCCCCTACAAGAAGAAGCTGGTTCTTTGGAAAATGAGAAAACCCATCAAGGTATCTCAGCAGCAAAGCAAATGCAATCTTCAGTTACTGGCATCCCATCCCTAAGAGCAAATCGTAAACAAACACCATCTAGATGGCCGAGCTCGCCCACCACACCTATAGATACTGACAAATCTTGGAGTCTGACAAGCCCAAGTGAAGAAAACATGACAGAAATTGATGTAGGAGAGTACACCAAGTCTATTGAAAAACTAAACACCTCTCTAAATTTTCTCCAGCAGGAAATGCAAAGACTGGCATTACAGCAGGACATGTTGATGCAAATGAGAGAGAAACAAGCCTGGGTGATCTCTCCACCACAACCATCACCACAAAAACTGCCCCAAAAGGAGTTAAAACCAACAACAAAGCCCTCTGTAACGTGGTCCCCAATTCCTTGCTTCACTTTGGAGGCCCCTCGGCAAGCTCACAGGTCCCCACAAACTTCACTTAAAAAGACTGTGTCTTTTCCTGCAAAACCCCAGAGAACGCCTCGCCCCAATGAGCTGAAAATTACACCTTTAAATCGCACCTTGACCCCTCCACAATCTGTAGACAGCCTCCCACGTTTACGAAGGTTCTCGCCAAGTCAGACACAAACAAGATCCTTTGTCTGCTTTGGAGATGATAAGACACCTGTAACCGAAGATCAAGAGTCTAAGGAAGCATCTAATACAGATGAATGTGCAAATAGTGAGGCCTCTGACAAAGTATCATCATATGAGTCTTCTAATCCGATGGAGAAAAAGCCCATCGAGTCGACAGTATCTGAAGTCTTGTCACAGCCCATTGTAGAAACTGTGTGTGTGACCCCCAACGATGATGTGTTCAGTCAGAGGAGCTTCTCTACCATTAAAAATGGCAGTCTTATTGAAGTCCCTCTCTCCAAGCTACAGCCTCCAGAGATGTCAGAAAAGGCTGCAGAAGAAACTGAGACAGAACCGATTACTGAGGATCAGAAAGTTTGTTGTGGCTTCTTTTTCAAGGTGGGCAATTATGGTTACTAGCACTAACCAGTATTGTGTGAATGTAGGATATGGTTTATTGTGATAGGACTGAGGGTTAGGAAAAATGATGCATCTTGTCAAAGAGGGCAAGCCACCGGTTACTGATTTTATGCAACTTACTCTAAGAAGACTTCATCTAGTCATTAAGGAGTTTGTATGTTCTCTCAGTGTTTGGGTGGGTTTCTTCCCACACGCCGAAGACATACTGATAGGGAATCTAGATTGTGAGCCCCAGTGGGGACAGTGATAATGATAATGTCTGTAATACGCTAACATATAAGTAATTTTCAGGGAATTTAATAGATGAGGATCCTCCATTAAAGATTCATCTGTTACATGTGCAAATTGTTGCATGGATCATGTGTTCTGGAGGCCTGGGATCTTCCATACGTTACACACAGCCCACTGTGTACTGTCTTCTTTATTCATTGCAACAATGTAAAGTCCTGAAGATCATGGATTCCATTTTACTCCTAATAGAGGCACAAGGTGTACAGAGAAATAGTTCTCCAACCCATGTGGTGCCCTACTATCATAACCTTCCTAATTTCGGGATGTTTGCCTCCAGTGTAGGTAAATTATAATATTTGCACAGCTCTATAAAGGTGCACCAGTAGGTTCCCAAACCGTATGATATATATCAAAGAACTGGGCACACCCAATTTGTGTCAAACGAAATGAATTTAATACGTACACTTGGTCACTAATACAGATGTATGTGTATATACTTTATCTTGCTTGTAAAATTATGTACTGATCACTTATTTTATAGTACACTGATGAAGGTCTGATTTGACCGAAACATCTGTATTAGTGACCAAGTGTACGTATTAAATTCATTTCGTTTCAATTCAGTTCTTTGATATATGCCTCCAGTGTAGGACTGGCTGAATGTAGGAGAAATCATAAGATGGGCAGAGAGATGATTGTGGCTGAAGTTATAGCTGTTTATGTTTAGTATTTGCTAATATTAATACAGGGTTTCTTCTACATTTAACTTGCTGTGTAGGGATCTAAAGTGAAAAACTGGAGATAAAACAAAATAAAAAACCTTTACTTGCCTGCCAGATAGGATCTATTTTCTTGCGCTGGATGCCTCAGGTCTGGTGGGTTGACACAAGTGCAACTGCCACCCTAAGCCCATTAATAACTTTTAGGCCATTTTCACATGTTCAGTATTTGGGCAGTATTTTCATAGAATCATACACTGTTAGAGTTGGAAGAGACCCATGAGTCATTGTGTCCAACCTCCTGCTCAATACAGAATTCACTAAATCATCTCAGACAGATGTCTGTCCAGCCTCTGTTTGAAGACTTCCTTTGAAGTAGAACTCACCACCTTTCGTGGCAGCCTGTTCCACTCATTGATCACCCTCACTGTCAAAAAGTTTTTTTCTAATATCTAATCTGTATCCTCTCCCCTTCAGTTTCATTCCAATGCTTCTCGTGTTTCCATGTGAAAATGAGAAATAGGATGATCCCTCTACACTGTGACATCCCTTCAGATATTTGTAGACGGCTATTAAGTGTCCTCTTAGTCTTCTTTTTTGCAAGCTAAACATTCCCAGATCCTTTAACCATTTTTCATAGGACATACCTTGCAGTCCTCTCACCATCCTGGTAGCTCTTCTCTGAACTTGCTCCAGTTTTTCAATGTCTTTTTTGGGGTGTTTTTCCACGATCAGGAAACACAGCGCTTTGCACGGAGCGGAAAGTCCGCTCCGCCCCCTAGTGAACGCGCGGTGAATCCGGATGTGCTCATTGAACACATCTGGAATCACCGCAGCGCTGCATAGACCTGTGTTATTTCCCTTGCGGCGACGGAGCGTCGCCGCAAGGGATTAGGACATTCTGCGATCTGAAAAGACGCGCAGCATGTCCGTTAACGCAGGTCTGCCGCCTGCGTTTTTTTATGCATAGTGTAGACGGGATTTCTTGAAATCCCCTCCACTATGCTGTAACATCTGGACGCTGCGTGTTTGACGCTGCGCCAGCGCACAGCGTCAAACACGCAGCAATTACTGACGGAATCCTGATGGTGGAAACACACCCTTAAAATGTGGTGTCCCGAACTGGACACAATATTCCAGATTAGGCCTGACCAAAGAGGAGTAGAGGGGGATAATGACTTCACGTGATCTAGACTCTATTCATCTTTTAATACATTTTAATACATTCTAGAAGGGTGTTTGCCTTGTTTGCTGCTGCATCACACTGTTGACTCATGTGCAGTCTGTGATCTATTAGTATACCCAAGTTTTTTTCACACGTGCTGTTGATTAGGTCTATTCCTCCCTTTCTGTAGATGTAATTTTTGTTTTTCTTGCCCAGATGTAGAATCTTGCATTTCTCCCTGTTAAATACCATTCTATTAGCCGATGCCCATTGTTCAAGCTTATCTAGATCCTTCAGAATCCTTTCTCTTGCTTCTGTAGTGTAAAGCCCCCGTCACACTAAGCGAGATCACTGAAGCGTCACCGATTTTGTGACGCAACAGCGACCTAGCCAGCGATCTCGCTTAGTGTGACACGCACGAAACACACTTCCAATTGGATGTGTAACTATTTAAACCAGGAGTGGGTGATAAATACAGAAGTGGTGATGTGTTCCTATTATACTTTTCCTCTGATTGTTCCTCTCCTGGTTTTGACTTACAAATACTGAGGGAAAATACTGACCAAATTCGGAGAGTGTGAATGTAGCATTAAAGTAGTGGAAAACTGATCTTCTGTCCTCAGGAGTGCTGCATTCCTTTGCAGCCTGACTTCTTGTTTGCCAGGGGGCGGTGTGCTCCTGATGATTGACAGATTCGACCAGCAGCTTGGTCTCACCACAGCGCTAATCTGAACTGTGCTCTCCTATGCTGCAAGAAGATGCATCTTTACCTCTGTCGGACTGCAGGATCACAAAAGTCTGAAGCTGGGTGGATCCAAAAGTCCAGCCAACTTATTAGCAGCGTTTCCAAGCTCTATGGCAAAGCACTTATGAGTCTTTGTCTCTTATACACTGCAGACGTGGTCGGTAACCTAGGCAACGAGCAGTAAACTATAGCATTAGAAATCCTTCTCTTCTTGAGAAAGGGCAGGATTTTATAATGATGTATAAGAAGTAAATTGTTTTTACAAGCACTTTGCAATTTTTACAAGATGAGACAACGCCTTTTATGTTTTGGTTTATATGACATATGACAGGCAATTAATTGTAATTTTGGTTAAATATGAACATTGTGGGATTTTATTACAGTTGGAGACATCATAAATCTTCAGTGCTTTTACTGTTACCAATCCTATAGGATACAGTCTCATAAAAAAATCTTACTTCGCTGCAGGATGATCGCAAAGAGGAAAATGACATGGCTGCAAAGCGCGCGGCTCTTCTAGAGAAGAGACTGAGACGAGAACGTGAAAATCAGCAGAAGAAGATGGAGCAAGAGATGGAGCAGGAACATAAGAAAGAAGAGGCCAGGTTAGCGAAATGGTCCAATATCATAAATTTCTCAGGTCTATGAACAGAACAAGTGGTATCCAGCTGAGAAATGGTCAGGTGCAGTCTGGTATATGTAGTCCGTCCAAGGTGCATTATACCTGTACTGCTCCTTATCGTCACAGCCTGTATAGTTCACATATTCACAATAATCTCGTGATTTGCAGTCTCATTTGTGTGTGGCGGCAGTGCCAGTTATTGACACATCAGAACTGGCATCATACAGAACATTCATTTTGTAAAATGCAAAAAAGTCACAAGGAAAGTTGTTGCCTTTCTCGCACATCATCATGATATCAAGCTTGATTTTTATTCCTTTTTTTAAGGATTTACTCATAAGCAAAAAATAATTAAAGGGGTTGTCTGTGACTGACATATTGATGACTTATTTGACAGATAGTATGAAATTAATGAGGGTCCAAAACCCAGCACTGCCTCGATCAGCTGAAATCCCCTCCTGTATAGGATGGAGCTGTACGAAGCAGGAACACCACAGCCCAGTACATCGAGTAGTCGCTGACAAGTACTGCAGTTTCTCTCCCAGTCACTTGAATGAGAGCTGACGTTTAGTACTCTGCAGTGACCACTAAGAAATGTACAGGGCTGTTCCGTTCCGCCTGTACATTACTTAACCTGTCATCTGCAGGTGCGAATTTAAGCTGATCATTGAGGGTCCAACACCCAGCACCCATACATTGATGGTGTATTTTACGCATAGCTCATCAATGTGTTATTCCTATATATATATTCTATATGACATTAATCTATTCTTTCTAATTAACTATTTGTTCTTCCTGTGGTTTTGTCTGCACATTTGGCATAAACTGCAGGACACTGGGCACAATGCATGTCTTTTGTCCAAGGCTTCAATATATAGTATTGAAGTTCTGATGAAATCTCCCTATTACTGATGGGCGGACCTGTGGATGTTCGGGTCCATTAGGTTCAGCCGAACTTTATAAAAAGTTCGGGTACCAGAACGGTATCCGAACTTGATCCCGAACCCCATTCAAGTTAATGTGGGCCCCGAACATCTGGCGGTTTCCACGCTGTCCTCTATGTGACAGCATGGGAAACACCGCCTCTGACTGATGGTGACCTTACTGAATTCACAGCCATCGGGAATCGTGATTTCCACACTGTCACACAGAGGACAGCGTGTAAACCAGCAGCTGTGACCGGCGGTGAAAAAGTTACCGCCGGTCACGCATTGGCTGATCACTACTACTGTCATTAGTGTCACCTGCTCTCACAGATAGCGAGAGCAGGCGACGTTGATGAGAGAATTCAACTGTCACCTGTGCATAGTGGTAGCCTTGCTCCTATCCACAGGCACCGGAGACAAAGAAAAATGTGGACATGAAATTGGGATTACTTCCCTGGGATCGTTTCATTAATAAATGGGTGACGGAGGGCTAGTGTGGGGGAGTCTTTATTCAAATTTTTTTTTTCCTTTTGTTTTATTTTTACTACTGGGCTACTAATGGAGGGGTCTGACACCTCTTCATTCCTAACCCCAAAAACAATTACCCAGATTGCCACCGCACCAGGGTAGTCGGGAAGAGCTCAGGCTAAGCACCAGAAATGGCGCCTCAAATATGATGCGCCACTTCTGTGGCAACTGCAGACTGATATTTGTAGCTTGGAAATGGCTGAATAACCATGGGCCTATTAATATAAGCCGAAGTTGTCTGCTCTTCCTTAGCTGGTTATTAAAAATAAAAATATATATATTTTTTTACATATTACATCGGCCAATCACAGCCATGACAATATGTGGCCTGGCTGTGATGGGGCTGGGAGTGCCCACATCGGAAAAACTTGTTGATTAGCTGTACTGCAGCTTTTCAACAAGCTCTCTTTTTGGGCTGCCGAACCCAAACAGTAATACTGACTTCCGTGAGAATTTTTTTTATAGAAAAGTCTTATTGGTGTAGATAGTGCTTCATCGTTTTGCAAAAGTAGCAATAATAGTAATAACTGTCTGATGATTCGGGGCTGCCACTATGTATGACATCAGTATACAATCTTATTTACACAGACGAAAGTCAGAGGAGGAACGTAGTAAGAAAGAAGATGAGAAGGCGAGACGGGAGTTTATCAAACAAGAATACTTACGCCGGAAACAGCTGAAGTTAATGGCGGATATGGATTCTGTTATTAAACCTCGGGTTAACCTTAACAGAACAAAGAAGGCCAGGCCTAAGTCCATCCACAGAGACCATCAGGTGGAATTGCCGAGAACACCCACTGGTGCTCCACCAGGTAATGTAACGCCACTGCACACACGTGTAGTAAGTAGAAAATGGGTGGAGGAACAGGAGACTGAAGTCCTGCACGTAGGATGAGGCGAGTGCTCAAGAATTGAGTAAGCTTTTATAGACTATGAATCCTGATAAAGCGTTTTCCTAATCTTTCAATGGTGTCGGTGTAAGGGAATTGTGCTGTGTGTAGTGTTTATAGTGTTTGAATCCATTCTTCCCTCCACACATGAAATGTTTCCCGTGCTATTGTCTGTAATACAAACCCCAAAGCATCATTGATCCAACACCATGTTAATGGTTGGCGTGATGTACTTTTCCTGAAATTCGGTGCCCTTTTTTATCCACACATAATTTTGACGATTGTGGCCAAAGAGTTATATTTTGACCTCATCAGTCCACAGGACTTGTTTCCAAAATGAATTAGGCTTGTTTAGTTATTTTTTTGCATACTTCTGCTGCTGAATTTTATGGTGAGATTTTCTTCTGATGACTCTTCCGTGAAGGCCATATTTGTGCAGATGTCTCTGAACAGTAGAACATTGCACCGCAATGCTGAATCTGTCTGAAGGTCTTTTGCAGTCAGTCGGGGGGTTCTGATTTGCCTCTCTAGCAATCCTACGAGCAGCTCTCACTAAAATTTTTCTTGGTATTCCAGACCTTATCTTGACCTCCACTGTTCCTGTCACCTGCCATTTCTTAATTACATTTCGACCTGATGAAAGGGCGACTTGAAAATGATTGCTATCTTCTTATAGCCTTCTCCTTCTTTGTGGGCCTCCACCATTTTCATTTTCAGAGTGCTAGGCAGCTGTTTAGAAGAACCCATGGCTGCTGTTTTTTGGCACAAGGTTAGAGTAACAGGCTAATTAATGTCTGAAACCTTGGTCAAAGTTATCTGAGCACATAAATCTCCAAGGGTGCGTAAACTTCTATATCGGCTCATTTTCCTTTTTGTAATTTTTAAAATGTAAAAGATGAAAATTATATATTTTTCCTAAAATACAAAGGAAATGTGTCATCTTTAACTTTAGGCCTTGTAGAGATCATTTCATCTTCAACTTGCTTAACTGTTCACTATAACAATAATTTTAATCAGGGATGCCAAAACTTGTACATGTAACTATATCATTCTGTAGCGAGCAATATGCAGTAATACATAGAGGCTGAACAAGTCTAAGGTTCCAAAAATAATGGGGTTGTCCACTACTCACTCCGACAACCCCTTAAGAATCCTTATGTTTCCTCCTTGTAAAATAACAAGACATACTCGCCACCGGCACCGTTACAGCGGTGTCAGCACTGGCTCTCCTGGGGCTCGCATGACACTGTCACACGATCCCTACAGCCAATCAGCGCTGGCTTCACTCTCCCCGTCTTCAGACAAATTAAGATGTACGGAGGAAGTGAGAAAGCAGCCACAGCTCCCACTTCCTCCGGAGGTCAATATGGTGGTAGGAGACTGATGAAAGCACTGATTGGCTGCAGGGATCGTGTGACATAATCTCACGCAAGCTTTGGTAGAGCCAGTGTTGACACCAGTGGAACGGTATAGGAGAGTATAAGTGTTATTATATTACTGGAGAGAAACATGGGGAATCAGAAGGGGTTGTCTGAGTAATAAAATACTCCAAAAGTGTAAATATTGTAGGTTTCTGCAGCAATTTGAGTAACTTTTCCTATGGAAAATCGCTCAGATGTTGTATATATTATTAATGTACTTTGTCATTGCCACCCGTGTTTAATCATCTACGACAGAGAAACCTTTAGAACCAAAATGCAACCCTACTACAACTTAAGTAACATATTGCCATCACTGGGATCTGATTTTCTCTACCGCTTCATTGGGGGACACAGGACACCATGGGTGTATGCTGCTGCCACTAGGAGGCTGACACTATGCAGAAAAAAAGTTAGCTCCTCCTCCGCAGTGTACACCCCTCCGACAGGAACTAGGGAATTCAGTTTTAGCTTAGTGTCAGTAGGAGGTGGACACGGGTCTCTCTGAAGACCCATATCTACCTAATGTGCGTCGTTCCTTTTCAGGTTTTCTAGAGGAATACAGTGTGAAAAGTCACTACTGTACTCCCACACAGAGACTATGAGTACGGCGTGTACTGCCACCCCGTATCCTCATATGTCTGTCTCCTGACAGGATCCCCCACCCTAATCCCTAACACGGACGGGTGTTTAGGTGATCAGGGTGAAGCAGAAGACCCAGGCCTGCCTTCGTCTCCCTTCTCCTCGCCCACCAGAGTCTATCGGATGAGGAGACGCGGACGTCCCCACAACCGGCCTCTGGACGTCCGACTTTTTGTCAGAGGTATTGTCCCTCTTTCCCAACAGGACAGAAGAAAGAAGACAAAAAAAAAGATGTGCAGAAGTTCCGAGGAGATACCTGAGGAGCTTTCCCTCCTTAGATGCCGACCCGCTTCTGATACCCGCTGCGTCGTGGCACTCTCCTGGGGGGGGCCCCCCTTTTTTTTGGGGTCCCCATATGGCGCTTATCCTTCATTGTGGCCACTTTTTTAGAGGGTCCGCCTGCGTTTCCGCCCTGTGGCACCGCGGCCATTAATTCGGTTTTGTTTTTACTGTGGGATCGGCGTCCTCCGCGCCACTCCCCCCTCCCGGTGGCCGCAGGCTCAAATTTAGGTCCCGGATTCATTCCGGGCCTACTTCCTGCGCCTGCTCCGCCCCCCGCTTTTCAGACTTCCGGGCGGGCTCTTCTCACGCCCGTCCTTGCTCCGCCCTCAGCGTTCCTGTGGGCTGCAGCCATCGCCATCTTGCCCCCTCCTGACTCTGCGCCCGACG
>VIAB01004763.1:94967-112748 GCA_009801035.1 Oophaga pumilio | reverse complement strand
TACAACTAGGCAACAATATAGGACAGAAAAGGAACAGAGCGATACATTTGCTATTACACTGGTTTCTCCAGTAACGTTAGACGCCTGCGCACTACATTCTATGTGTGGCGCGACGTCACTTCCGGTCCGGACCGCTCACTTCCGGTCCTGGAATCACCCGGTACTATAAACATTTGGCGTCTCACACCATTACAGCGCACTCTAACAAGGCACAGCGCGGGAGCGCTGCCTAAGAATGCTGCTCTTAATCATTGTCCACAACCAGGTATTTAACGTTATCTTGTGCAACTGGCTTTAATATGTGGCACTGACTGACACAGGTTACTATTCTTTTCAGCACCCGCAGACCTTCCCTGACAGGGACTTCCTAATACCATATGGATGTCTGCTTAACCTGGGTAACTGTTTACTATACTGAACGCTAAGTACATTATGTCAGCGCTTTTCACTAATAGCATATCTTTTCATTATAGCCATACAAAGTTATCGCCTTCTATTTCTTCAATATATAGTATTAACGGTGGCACTGGACCTTTTGAGGTAATTATTAGCTCTCCTGACAAACTCTTTTTTTGTTCCTTTAGCTTGTGCCACACACCAATGTGTGCTGAATATATAGTCCCCTGAACGATTATTGCTACATATGCTTTGTATATTATGTACATATTTTTATTATGTCTGTACGTTTATTTTTTCTGGGAGTTACACTTTATGTACCTTTTGTTTTCATGATTGAATTTTGTTATATATTATGATGGTTGTTATTTTATGTTACTTATATTATTTTTTCTGTCTTCACAGCGACATTTTGATAAAGGCTCAAGCTGAGCCAAAACGTTAAATATATCGCTCTGTTCGTTTTCTGTCCTATATTGTTGCCTAGTTGTATATAAATAAACACGAGTTTTCTAGCATCATACCTCTGGGGTATTAAACGCCGTCTTTCATTTATCCCCGTGCTTAATATGTATAAGGTTATACGCCCCCCTGAGGTCAAGCTTGGTAAACCAACTAGCACTTTTCACTCTGGAAAATAGGTCAGAAATCAAGGGTAACGGATATTGATAATTAACAGTGATCTTATTCAGGAGGCGATAATCAATACACGGCCTCAATGAACCATCCTTTTTGGCCACAAAGAAAAAAACGGTGCCCAAGGGTGAAGAGGATTGTCTGATATGACCCTTCTCCAAAGACTCCTTGCTATAAGGTCGCATAACATCGTGTTCAGGTACAGATAAATTAAAAAGGCGACCTTTAGGACATTTACCACCAGGCACTAACTCAATAGCGCAATCATAGCTCCTGTGAGGAGGTAAGGATGCAGACTTACTTTCACTAAACACATCAGAAAAATCAGTCAAAATGTCAGGGACATCCTGAGACTGGGGAGAGGCAGTAAAAACAGGAGTGTCAGCATTAACACATTGGCAGCCCCAACTGGTCACAGACACAGATTTCCAATCCAAAACAGGATTATGACTCTGTAACCAAGGGAAACCCAGTACAATAATGTCATGCAGATTATGCAACACCAGAGATTTGCAACTCTCCTGATGATCTGGTTCAACCCCCAGAAAACTGGGGTTTATTCTCCGCCAAAGGGGTAGAATCAATGCCCAGAAAAGGAATAGACTTCTGCAGGGGTATCATGGGAAACCCACAATGTTTGGCAAAGTCAAAATCCATCAGGTTAATAGCTGCTCCTGAATCAACAAAAGCCTGAGCCGAAAATGTGGACAGGGAGCAAATCAGGGTAACAGTCAACAGAAATTTAGTCTGAACACTACCCAAGACAACTGAGCTTGCAAAACGTTTTCCCTGCTTAGGGCAGACAGAGATAGCATGAGAGGCGTCACCACAGTAGAAACATAACCCATTGCGCTTACGAAACTCATGACGCTGAGCCCCAGAAGTCACTCCATCACACTGCGTGGGCTCAGGAGCTGGCTCACAAGGCAACACTATCTCACGCATACCTCTGCGCTCCCGCAAACGTCTGTCAATTTGAATAGCCAAAGACATAGAATCATTGAGACCAGAGGGAACAGGGAATCCCACCATAATGTCCTTTACATTTTCTGACAGACCCTTCCGAAAAAGGGCTGCCAAAGCATCATCATTCCATACCATTACAATAACGCCAGAGCCTGAAAAAATACATCAACATCATTCAAAACAGGATCCCCAGGTGTCAGGGAAAAAGCCCAATCCTGAGGGTCGCCGCGCAGCAGAGAGATGACAATTTGAACCTGCTGTGCCTGAGGACTTAGGTTTTAAGGCAAAAAACAACTTACAGTTATTTTTGAAATTCAGAAATTTAGACCGATCCCCCAAAAATAAATCTGGTATGGGGATCCTAGGTTCCACAACCAGCAACCCAGCAAGATAGGCAGCAATACTCCGAACCTCAGAGGCAAGCTGCTCCACACTGCCAGACAACTGTGCAAACTCCATTGAGAAAAAAAAATTCCTCCTCAACACCCAGAGAAAAAGAGGAAAAAAAATGCAACAAACAGAGGAAAAAAAAAATTGAACACAGGAAGACTTATCTATGCAAGAGAGGAAAGTGTCACCTCACATCCTGTTGTTGGCACTTCATGTCTGCTCTCCATCAGATAACCTACTTCAATTAATTGTTCCCAGCAGGGGGTTGTAAAGCAGCAGGAGTCAGATAGAGTGTTAAAGTGTTAGCTCTTTTTATTTCAGTTACATTTTATGATGAAGCCATGTTTCTATGCTCAATGAGTGTGACAGACCTTTATACTTTTAAACTGCCCCTATGATCTTTTAGATGTTTTGTCATGTATTCCAGAAATATGTTTATTGTGTTTTGGAATTGCAAACATACGAGAAAAATCAACTCATATACAGCACATTGAAATATGCTGATGAACAACGACTAGTCCTGTGAAGGGTTCACTCACTCACTTCGGGGCAGCACTGTATACTTGCATCACCAAGGACAATATATGCAAAAGGTTTTATATTATCCCCATTTTTGCATGTGTTTGGGTTGGTTTCCTCCGAGTACTCTGTGTCCTCCCACATTCCAAAAACATTGGGTTTACTAGCTGCAGTCACATTCCCCGTACTACCCAGGTCTTGAAAGTTTGTGCTCATATTGGCACCTCTCTCTCCCTGTACCAGCTCTGTTAATAGCTCATTGAGTCAGAAGCAGACGCCTCAACTAGCTCCCTGCAGAGCTGCAAAAGGGTAAGAGAGATGCCGGGAATATATTATTTATACCAGTATTCATAATGCCCCTGTTCATGAAATCAAAGATTGTCCACAGTAATAAAAGGCAATTTGTAAATAATGAGATGGAAATTCCATCTATCAATAATTATTATCTATTTCTTCATTCTCTACACGTTTTATGAAAGCTCCATGCCTGTTTCTAGTACAGTAATGTATACATATGTTGAAGCATATACTTCCATCATTTGCATTGATAATGAGTTTGTCAATTTAGTAATTAAATGTTTTGAAATACAAGAGAGGGTGTGAGCTACCCTGATTCACATTACCTGTCTTTTTTCATATACTGTGCTCTCAGCTCATGTATTGCTCCCTTAAGCTCTTTCAGTGTTTAGCAATGGCATATAATTGCGTATGAAACTATTTAAGTTTCCTTGGTCTTTCCGGATGAAAGTTCCTAGCCCTTGTACTGCTGTGCACACAGTGGAAAATGTATCCGACTTTGTCCAAGTGATACCATAATGGATGAAATGCTGTCATAACCAATCAGATACCAACTCTGACATTTCAGAGGTGATATGAACTGTGGCTTTGGGACACAAACTCAGTTTTGCCATGGACATTTTTAACAATTCATCAATGTTATGTAATTAAAGGGACATGGCTTGAATATACAAAAGCTTAGTAAATGTTCTTGTGGTGATGATAATAGTGACCTTGTGATAATTGAGTATTAGGTAACACACCATGATTTGGACATTATTTATATATTCCAACAATAAAATACAGATTTATCATCATACAAAGTTTCTATGACATTCCTATAACAAATGGCATGTAACAATTGATGCATAATCCTCACCTACTATTTGATATTTAGGTAATATATTCAGTAAGTGACTTTCTAGTGTTAATAAAATGCAATGACTCTAGTTGTCACATAATGGTACAAATCATAGTACAATTAATTTAAAAACTCTGTTATTTTAGATCAACAAATCTAAAAGAAGAGGTGGCTTCACATGTGCAAGTTAATATGAAAGCACAAAAAATTCCAGTGTACAGTCATGGCCAAAAGTTTTGAGAATGACACAAATATTAATTTTTACAAAGTCTACTGCTTCACTTTTTCTAATGGCAATTTGCATATACTCCAGAATGTTATAAAGAGTGATCAGCTTAACAGCAATTACTTGCAAAGTCAATATTTGGCTAGAAAATTAACTTTATCCCTTAAAACACATTTCAACATCATTGCAGCCCTGCCTTAAAAGGACCAGCTAACCTCTTTTCAGTGATTGCTCCATTAACACAGGTGTGGGTGTTGATGAGGACATGGCTGGAGATAAATCTGTCATGATTAAGTAAGAATGAGACCACTGGACACTTTAAAAGGAGGCTGGTGCTTGGCATCATTGTTTCTCTTCTGTTAACCATGGTTATCTCTAAAGAAACACGTGCAGTCATCATTGCAATGCACAAAAATGGCCTAACAGGGAGGAGTATCGCAGCTAGAAAGATTGCACCTCAGTCAATAATCTATCGCATCATCAAGAACTTCAAGGAGAGAGGTTCCATTGTTGCCAAAAAGGCTTAAGGGCGCCCAAGAAAGACCAGCAAGCGCCAGGACCGTCTCTTAAAAGTGTTTCAGCTGCGGGATTGGGCTACCAGCAGTGCAGAGCTTGCTCAGGAATGGCAGCAGGCAGGTGTGAGTGCATCTGCACGCACTGTGAGGCGGAGACTCTTGGAGCAAGGCCTGGTCTCAAGGAGGGCAGCAAAGAAGCCACTTCTATCCAGAAAAAACATCATGGACAGACTGATATTCTGCAAATGGTACAGGCCGTGGACTGCTGAGGACTGGGGTAAAGTTATTTTCTCTGATGAATCCCCTTTTCGATTGTTTGGGACATCAGGAAAACGCCTCATTCGGAGAAGACAAGGTGAGCGCTACCACCAGTCTTGTCTCAAGTCAACTGTTAAGCATCCTGAAACCATTCATGTGTGGGGTTGCTTCTCAGCCAAGGGAATCGGCTCTCTCACAGTCTTGCCTAAAAACACAGCCATGAATAAAGAATGGTACCAGAATGTCCTCCAAGAGCAACTTCTCCCAACCCTCCAAGAGCAGTTTGGTGATCAACAATGCCTTTTCCAGCATGATGGAGCACCTTGCCATAAAGCAAAGGTGATAACTAAATGGCTCAGGGAACAAAACATAGAGATTTTGGGTCCATGGCCTGGAAACTCCCCAGATCTTAATCCCATTGAGAACTTGTGGTCAATCATTAAGCGACGGGTGGACAAACAAAAACCTAAAAATTCTGACAAAATGAAAGCATTGATTGTGCAAGAATGGACTGCTATCAGTCAGGATTTGGTCCAGAAGTTGATTGAGAGCATGCCAGGGAGAATTGCAGAGGTCCTGAAGAAGAAGGGTCAACACTGCAAATATTGACTTGCTGCATTAACTCATTCTAACTGTCAATATAAGCTTTTGTTACTCATATGTTTGCAATTATATTTCTGTCTGTGATAAAAAACACCTGTCAAACACACATAAAAACCAGAGGGCAGCAGATCATGTGAAAATATAATATTTGTGTCATTCTCAATACTTTTGGCCATGACTGTATGCAGTCCTATAGATAGATCATAAAAGTCCCAGATTGGGCATTTCAGTTAATGTACATATACACATCAAAGTCAGCCAAACCCAAGTATGTAGGTAACTGTCTGATGTACAGGAAAGATGTATATCTTTGTACCGTGTTAGCCAGTAGATAGAAAAATATGTAGAAATGAGAGTCCTCAGTGGTTGATACCTTTTAATGGCTATCTCAGTTAGTCATTAAAAGGTATCAACCACTGAGGACTCTCAATTCTAAATATTTTTCTGTCTGATGTATATGGTGGGTTTTAACTCTTACAGTTAAGAGAAGGTTAAAGGGACACAATAGATCAATTAACCCTTTCAAAACCAAAAGTTAATTATGGATTTTGGATTAATACATTATAAAAGTGGTATGCTTTATTTCATAGTGTAACATTATATTTAGCTGTTATGTGACACGCAGAATTGTGCCAGAATAGCTGTGATATGAAAACTGCAGGGCCGCATCACATCTAATAATTATCAATAAATTCACACTGTAACACTGGATTGTTAGATAATTTTGCAACTATTAAGCAAAGTGATCGAGAGGTATTGGATCTGTAGTTGCAGATCAAGTGTCGCATACGGCTTTTGTTTCATACACTTCACAATATACAATTGATTTGACAATCGCATGCGACCTGTCTGCAATTTGGCTGTTTTTTTATTTATGAAACTGCAGTTATATAATATTGATGGCTTAGGCCTCTTTCACAAATCCGTTTTTTTGTGTCAGGCATGATCCGTCGAACACCTGGGAAGGATCCGGCACTGAAATAAAAAAACTGATGCAACGGATCCGTTTTTTTGCTGGATCGGACCTGAACTTTTGAACCTAGAAAAAGAGGGTTTTGGATGTCCGCAGACACTGGAAAATGTAGTAGTAGTAGTAGTAGTAGTAGTAGTCCTTGATTTCCAGAAACCGGATCAGACTTTTGACGGATTGCACAAAAATCTGATCCGGTTCCATTGACTTCTATTGTTTCCGGCCGCATGATGCGCCGCTTCAGGCACTATCAGGTGGCTCCAGCAAACAAAAAAAACGTTACATGCACCGTTTTGTCCGGCCCCGGAATGTACATTTCCGCCGGATCCGTACAAAAACGGAAACAACGCACTGACATCAGGCACGATCCGGCGCTAATGATAGTCAATGGTAAAAAAAACGCATCCAGTACCGGATCCGTTTTTTTACCAACACGCCGGATCGTGCCTGAGACAAAAAAACGGATGTGTGAAAGAGGCCTAATAGAAAGTCATCAGCAAGAGGCACAAATGTGTTTGGTTGCACTTTCGTTGCTGTTGTGCGATCACTGTCTCTGTATAGCACTAGCCTTATCTTGCTGCCCAGAATCAGGAATGAAATATGACAAAAAGATGAATTTACTATAAAACGATACCAGTGAAAACTTCAAGTTTTCATGCAAACGAATAAAAAATAAAAATGTTATGGATCTTGGAATGAAATAATAAAATGACAAATTATTTTCTAAACAAAAAAATAGTGTTTTTTTGTGTGCAAAATAGTAAAATTTATGAAAATCTATATACATTTAGTATTGCCATAACCATTATGACCTGTATAAACAAAGGTAACACATACCACACAGTGAACCCTGTAAAAATGAAACCCAAAAGGTAATAATGAAATTGCTGTTTTTTTCATGATTTTTCCTGACAAAAATACAAACAACAGTTAGAAATAAATTATTATTTATACCAGAATGGTTCCTATAAAAGCTACACCTTGTCCTAGACTATACAAGATCTTATACAGATAAATTGAAGAAAAAATTAAAAAGCTATGACCATGGGAACATGGGGGGTGAGGACAAAGTGGGGGGAATAAACTTATCTTTAAGGCTAAAATTGGTTATTCCATAAAGGTTGCATTCATAGTACATCACTGTATCACATTTCTTTAGGCTCAGACTGGCGATGAGGCTTTCAACCATTACTCAACAGCATCATCATAGGCATACATGAGGCTGGCAATTTTGGGTAAAAGGACTCATGAGCAAGGCAAAGAAAAACTACATCAGCTCACCCTGTCCAGGTATTGTTCAATCTAATAAGGATTCAGTGCACGGAAAGAGACCCCATGCCGGCTCCAGGGTGAAATTGATCTTGTAGAAGGCAGAAAGGCATCCAGCAAGTGCTGTGGAAAATGATTATAAAGCCTTATTTATTAGTAACTATTAAAAGATCAACATGGGAGAAATTAAAATTAAACACTAGGCCTACGCGCTTCGAGCACTAGGGCTCTTAATCATAGCCAGGCAATGCATCACAGTCCATATTCAAAAGTGTGAATCTGGCCTAAGGTGTCAAATGATCCTTAGATTATTGAATTATGCTCCAACTACTGTATATTTACTTGAGCCATACATTCTAAATTTGCATTAAAAAGTGACATTTTAATTAGGAAAAATAAATAATTATTATAAGGACTAGAAGGTTAGGAGCGCAACAGGGCACAATTTAATTAAATTAATGATTCTCCATGATGCAGCTATGATGAAGAATCTTAGTGACTGAATTTGGAGGAGAACATACTGTAATCTTTACCTTGGCAACCAAGAAAATCTTTCCCAACTCTGGGCTTTATCAGTCAAAAATAATGCAAAATAATTAATTATAAGACATAGAGGATCGCAATACAAGATAGCAGTGACAGACAAGGCTTGGAAATAAATGCTTCAGCAAGTATGATAGGTATGTGTGAACATTTTGTCCAAACATACATGTCAGAGCAAAATACACCTAATATTTTTATAGTAACAGAAATGTTGTAAAAATTTCATAGTTAAAAACAATTTGTGTCAGTAAAGGGGTTCTCCAAGAATAGAAAAAAATACAAAAAAAAGTAAAAATCATTAAATATAAATTCCTTAATACACTGGAAAATCACAAGTGTTTTATCTGTGTTGGAAATTACTATAGAATTAAAGGGTTATCTGCTTGCTACACTGACAGAAACCTCTCCAACAATGTTAAGACAGGTGCTTGTGAGCGTGTGGAATAGAAAGTTCCACTTCTGTGACCTGTAGATAACCTATATCATGTATTGCCATTCATACAGACAGGGTGGACAGCAGTGTGAGCTGCCTTTTCTTTACTCGGCACCCCTGGTATGTCTAGAATTAGATCAAATTGACTAGGCTGGATAGTAATGTACACAGTCTCTTCTTACCTTAGCATCCCTGGCATCTCCAGTAAAAAAATCAGGTAGACGAGAGAAGAATGATAGCATGCACAGTAGTGTGAGCAGCCTTTTCTTACCCTATTAACCGTGATACCTCCAGTATTAAATGAGATAGACAAAGTGAACAGCACTGAGCAGCCTTTTCGTACCTCATCAGACCTGGTTACTCTAGTATTAGATCAGAAACACACATTGGATAGCAATGTGAGCAGCCTCTTCTTACCTCCACACTCCTGGTATCTCCAGCTAATGATCAAAAAGACATGGTGGATAGCAGTGTAAGCTATCTCTTCTTACATCAGCACGCCAAGCATCTCCAGTATTATATCAGAAAGACAGGGTGGACAGTAGTGTGAGCAGCTTCTTCTTACCAAAGCATCCCTGTTATCTCCATTATTTTGTTAAATATTACAGGGTGTACAATAGTGATGAGCAAGCAAGCTCGCCACTAGTTGATACTTGATCAAGCATCAAGGTGCTCAGGCACGCTCAGTACTCGATTGAGTATCGCAAATGCTAGAGCTCCATGCTCCAGTCCCTACCCTGCATGTTTAGCACCTATTAGACAGCCAATGAACATGCAGGGACTGCCTGCCATACACGGTAATGCCGTTGCCATGTTAGATACTGACATTACTGTGACTGGCTGGTCGCATCACATAATGGGGTCTTATATTACTCCCACTGACGCGATGCTTGGAACACTGTGCTCAGGAAGCAGTTCAGGGAGAGTTGTTATTGGAGCAAAAGCGTAGTTTAGAGCATGGATAAATTGCTATTGAAGTACTTGTATACTACTGCTGAAGCATTAAAGCAACAGTCCTTTTCAGGGCTAAATATTTTTCCTTTCTGAAGTAAAACCACTGTTACCTGCATTCAGTGGAGGGAAAGGTTAGGATTAATGGCATCTAGGCAGGGTTTATTATTACTATTGCAGTACTTGCATACTGCTGCTGCTGCACTGTAAAAACAACAGTTCTTGTCAGGGCTAAACCTACCTACCTAACTTAGAATGTGCAAGGAGTGTGGAAGAGGTCTGCTGTGGGAGCACAACAAACACTCTCATCCATGAGACTTAGCTTCCTGTCTCACTTTGCAGATGTGCGCAGGACACCACGCTTGAAGACAAAACAGTGCAAACAGGTGGTTATTTGGATAGCAGATAATGTTTCCAGTATGTTTCCCAGCACCACCCTGTCTTTCACTCAGTCCAGTTTGGAGAGGATCTTGTGTGTAGTGATGCCGAAATGTTTGAGCCGCCATGGTCAGAAGATGATGACAGTGAGGAATAGAGTTTAGTGAAGGTGCCATGCAGAGTGAGGCCAGCAGCGCAAAGGGGGAGAGATTCGCAGCACTGCAACAGGCAGGCCGAGGCAGCGGGGTAGCCACAAGGAGAAGGCGGTCAACCAATCCCCTGAGCATTCACATGCAGCAAGTTCCCATAACAAGAGTTAGATGTTCCCTGGTCTGGCGCTTTTTTAAAGAAAGTGTGGACGATAAATGAATGATCATTTGCAACCTGTGCTATACCAAGATCATCAGGGGCCTGACCACTACCAGCCTACTAGCATGCTCAGGCACATGTCCTCAAAGCACCAACTAGGTGGGCCAAATGACTGGGTCCACAATCTGTGTCTGCTTGTGAAACCACTTTCGCTTCCCCTGTGATTCGTGCTTGCCAATCTCTTATCCATGACACAGGCACAGATGACTCCTGCCCTGCATCTGTCATTGCACGTTTGCAAGCACCATCAGCAGCCACGTCCAATTCCTTTTCCCAGCGCAGTATTCAGCTGTCTAAACCCCAGGCCTTGGAACACAAGCATAAATACCCAGCCACCCACCCACAGGCCCAAACAGTAAAAGGTACATTTCCAGACTGTCTGCCCTGGAAATATTGCCATTTATGCTTCTGGGCACTGAGGCTTTCTGCAACCTAATGGTGGTGGCCATCCCTAGGTACTCGGTCCCCAGCCACTGCTATTTTTCATGGTGTGCCATCTTGGCCTTACACCAGCACATGTCCAGGAACATCACCCGTGCCCTGACCAATGCAGTTACTGTGAAGGTCCACTTCACTTAATGACCGACACATGGACAAGTGCTTCTGACCAGGGATGCTACGTTTCCCTGACAGCATACTGGGTGAACCTAGTGGAGGCCAGAATGGGGTCAGACCCTGGGAAGGCACACGTGCTACCAATGCTGAGGATTGCAGGCCCTATTTCCATCAGGGTTTCCTCCACCTCTTACACCATTTCTTGCATCCCATCCTCCTCACCATCCATCTCAGAATTGTTATCGACATTAGTATTAAGCTGGAAGCACTGCAGCAGTGTCTTTGTGAAGCGGCACCAGGTTCTGATAAAACTAATTTCTTTAGGTGATAATCAGCACACCACCGCAGAGTTGTTGAAAGGTAAAACAGACCAGACAGATCTGTGGCTCTTGCCATTGATCCCACAACTAGGCATGGTTATATATGATAATGGCCGTAACCTGGTAGCGGCTCTGAAGCTTTGCAAGCTTACACACGTAGCATGCCTGGTCCACATGCTCAACTTAGTAGTTCAGTGGTTTCTAAAAACCTATCCAGATTTGCCTGAGCTACTTGTGAAGGTATGCCGCATGTGTGTCCATTTCCACAAGTAAGCCACAGATGCAGTCAGTCTGGTAGTGCTGCAGCAGCAGTGGCAAGTGCCAGCTCACCGACTGGTGTGTGATGTGACCACACACTGGAACTCCACAATACATATACAGTTGTGTAAAAAAAGTGTTTGCCCCTCCCTGATTTCTTATTCTTTTGCATGTTTGTCACAGTTAAATATTTCAGATCACCAAACAAATTTAAAAATTAGACAAATATACCACAAGTAAGCACAAAATGCATTTTTTAAATTAAAGTCTTTATTATTAAGGGAAAATAAAACCAAACTTACAAGGCCCTGAGTGAAAAAATGATTGCCCACCTGTGGAGACATGGGGGGGTCAGTGAGTGCGCTAGTCCACTGGACTGAAACCGCATAGACCAGGGCTAATCGCACAGAATGCCCCCTCTCCTTTCAACTTGGGCATAGTCCTGCTCAGACAACACTGGGTGAGGGTAAAACAGTGTGGCAATACTTTATAAGATATAGAACAGTATTGTATTGGCTAGGCTTTGTTGTCAGCAGTAGAGAGCAGTAGTTAAATACCAGCTACAACATTTTGCGGTCAGCCTCCGCACATAGCAACCGACGAGTGGGCTTGGATGTCTGACATCTGTGAGGTTCTCAAAATCTTTGAGCAAAGAACCAAGATGGTGAGCAGCGATGACGCCATAATCAGCATAAGGCCGGGGTCACACTAGCGATGAATACAGATGAGTGCTATGCGATAAAACATCGCATAGCACTCAGACCAGTATTCATCTATGGGGCAGCTCCCATCACAGCTTTTTTTTCTCAGCCATTTTCAACGTGCGATTGAAATCTCAGCATGCTGCGATTTGTCACCGACACTCGGCCGAGTCTCGGATCACTCGCACCCATATAAGCCTATGGGTGCGAGTGATACAACGCACATTAGTTTCTCTGCCTCCTCCGCAGCTGTACTCCAATCCACTCTGTGCGAGAGGCATGACACTCGGCTCTCGCTCGCAACAGAACAGGAGCTGAGGGTCATTAGCATATCGCATCCAATGCTCTTGCATTCGATGCCATACGCTAGTCTGACCCCGGCCTAACCTTCCCGCTTCTGTGTCTTCTGAAACTCTCTCAAGCTTTGCATGTGGACCAGATGGAGATGGAGGAAGAAAGTACACCATGATACTACCCATCCCTTCCTCATCTCATCTCATCTTCTCAGCACGGATTGGGTGATAATGAGGTGGAGGAGGAGGAACAGGAGATGGTTGCCTACACTACAGGGGGAACTACCAACACCAGCTTCATCTTCAGCATGGATAGGCTGAAGTGGAGGAGAAGATGGAGAGTCGTCCTCCTGGTGGGGACAGGGAAGTCTAGCCTGTTGAGAGTCTGGCACACATGGCTGACTTTATGTCCCACTGTCTTTCCCGTGACCCTCGCATTATATGCATTTTTGCCAACACTGATTACTGGTTATTCACCCTTCTCAACCCATCCTACAAGAAGAAGTTTCCATTTCTTCTTCCAGTGACGGAGAGGGCTAGTAAAATTATGCAATATCAGAAGGCCCTAGTGGAACAATTACTAAAACAGTTACTATTTGACAACTCTGGCAGCAGATGTCATAGATCTTTGGGCAATCAAGGAGGTGAACAGGTGAATAGTATCAACGGTATGGGACAGTTTTAGCCCAGTGCTGAGGCCCTGGAGACCCTCATGTATGGGGTAGTCTGACAAGGAGGAAAAAGTTTTTGAAGATGGTGAAGGAGTAACTAGTCGACCATACCAGCATCTTCTGTGATTCCTCTGTGCCATACAATTATTGGGTATCCAAGCTGGACATGTGGCATGAACTGTCCCTCTACGCCTTGGAGGTGCTGATGTGCCCAGCCGATAGCATTTTGTTAGAGCGGGATTTTACTGCTGCCGGGGGCAAAATAACTGATATTGCTGATAGGCTGACTCTTATCAAAATGAACAAAGCCTGTATTAGCCCATACTTCTCAACCCCACGGAATTATAGCAGCGGAACATAAAGCCAATTCAAATGTTCTTTTTTTTTTCTTGTCTAGTCCCATGCATCCCTTCCTACACCAAAAAGGGTATACAGTTCATGGTTTCTTCTTTTTCTCGTCCTCCTCTTCCTCCACCATATCAACAGGGTCATCAGGCAGTCCTCACTCAAAATCTTTATAGGGTCATCAAGCGGCCCTCACTCCAAATTTTTATAGGGTCATCAGGCGGCCCACACTTTAAAACTTTATAAGGTCAACAGGCAGGGCAGTGTTCACTCAAAATGAACAAGTCCTGGATTGGCCAAGACTTCTGAACCCCACCAGATAACAGAAGTTAGCACATGAAGCCAATTCAAATGTAGAGTTATCAGGTGGAACTCACTTAAATTCTTTATAGTGTCATCATGCAGCTCTCTCTCAAAAGGAACAATTCATTGATGAACCCAGACTTCAAAACCCCAAAGATGACAGCAGTGGAACATGAAGACAATTCAAATGTAGGGTCATCAGGCAGCCATTACTCAAAATCTTTATAGGGTCATCATGTGGCCCTAATGCAAAATAAGCAAGGCCTGGATTGGGCCAGACTTCTCAACCCCACCGAAGACAGCAACAGAACATAAAGCCAATTCAAATGTAGGGTCATCAGGCGGCTCTCACTCAAGATCTTTATAGGGTCATATACATCACTTTCTCCAAATTTTTACAGTGCCACTATGCATCACTCTCTCCAATTCTTTACAGAATAATTATGCATCACTTTCTCCAAATTTTTAGAGGGCCATTATACGTCACACTCTCCAAATTTTTAAAGGGACATTATGCTTTCACTCTTTCCAAATTTTTAGAGGGCTATTATGGGTCACTCTCTCCAAATATGTATAGGGTCATTGTGTGTCACTCTCTCAAATTTTTAGAGGGCCATTATGTATCAATCTCTTCAAATGTATAGAGGACCATTATGCATCACTCACTCCAAATTTTTTTATTACAATTATGTGTCACTCTCTCCAAATTTGTATAGGGTTATTGTGTGTCAATCTCTCCAAATTGTTAGTGGGTTATTATGAGTCACTCTCTCAAATTTTTAGAGGGTCATTATAGGTCATTCTCTCTAAATTTTTAGAGGGTTATTATGGGTCACTCTCTCTAAATTCTTAGAGGGCCACTATGCGTCACTCTCTCAAATTTTTAAAGGGCCATTATACGTCGCTCTATTAAAATTTATAGTGGGCCATTATGCATCACTCTCTCCAAATTTTAAGAGGGCTATTATGGATCACTCTCTCCAAATTTTTAGAGGGTCATTATAGGTCATTCTCTCTAAATTTTTAGAGGGTTATTATGGGTCACTCTCTCTAAATTCTTAGAGGGCCACTATGCGTCACTCTCTCAAATTTTTAAAGGGCCATTATACGTCGCTCTCTCCAAATTTTTAGTGGCCATTATGGGTCATACTCTCCAAATTTTTAGAGGGTTATAATGGGTCACTCTCTCCAAATTCTTAGAGGGCCACTATGCGTCACTCTCTCAAATTTTTGAAGGGCCATTATACGTCACTTTCTCCAAATTTTTAGACAGTCATTATGCAAAACTTTCCCCATATTTTAAGAGGGCCATTATGCATCACTCTCTCCAAATTTTTAGAGGGCCATTATACATCACTACAAATTGTTAGAAGGCCATTATGGATTACTCTCTCCAAATTTTTGTAGGGTCATTATATGTCACACTCTCCAGATTTTTAGAGGGTCATTGTGAGTCACCCTCTCCAAATTTTCAGAGGGCCATTATGCATCACTCTCTCCAAATTTTTAGAGAGTCATTATGAATCACACTCTACAAATTTTTAGAAGGTTGGCTGTAGTGACTTCGGCACATATGGCTGACTTTATGTAGGGATTTCGGAGCATATGGCTGACTTTATGTATTGCTGCCTTTCCTGTGACCCTCACGTTATATTCATCTTTGCCAAAAAAGAGTTCTGGTTGGTCACCCTGCTGGATCCACGCTACAAGGAGAACCTTTCATCTCTCCTTCCTGTGGCGAGAGGTCTACTAAAATGGTGTAGTACCAGAAGGCCATTGTGAAAAGATGTTGAAAAAATTCCCACTAGACAATGCTAGCGGCAGGGGGCAAGCTTCCTTGTCCAACCAAGGGGGAGAGTCAAGGGAAATACACACCAGGTACAGCAGAGGCAGAGGTTCACTGTCAAAAACCTGGGCCAATTTCATGACACCCTCCCAACATCCAGGCCCTGATGACCAGGTATTTTTGGCAAGGAGGGAAAAGGTTTTAAAGAAGGTCAAGCAATGCCTGGCCCACCAACCTAGCGGACTTCCTAATTCCTTTGTGACCTTCAGCTATTGGATCACAAAGCTGTACAACTGGCATGAGCTATCCCTCTGTGCCTTGGAGGTGTTGTGCTGTTCAGTTGCTAGTGTCTTGTTTGAGCTGGTTTTTAGTGTCACCGGGGGGAGGGGATCATAACAAACAGGCACTTTCGCCTGTCAACAGAAAATGCTGATAAGCTCACTGTGATAAAAATGAACAAAGCCTGTATTAGCCCTTACTTTTCACACCACCAGATGACAGCAGCACATAAAGTGTTTTAATCTTCAATATTTGAATAAGGCACTCTGTTGGTGCAGAGCCTTTATGAATGTAGAAGAACCAGAACTACACTTTCAAAAATTTTTATGAGGCCCTCCAGTTGTTGCCTTTAAGGGTGTAAGGATGACTCTCCTTTGAATTTTTTTCTGGCTTTGCACTGTGTGCAGAGCCTTTATAAGTGTAGAAGTACCGCAGCTCCACTATCTTAATTTTTTTATGCCCTCCTGTTGGTGCCTCCAAGGGTGTATGGATGACCCTCCTTAGAATATTTTTCTGGCTTTGCATTGTGTGCAGAGTGTGAGGCAGTGACCGGTGTCACATATAAGGGTCGCTGTGTGTTCCCTCAGGATGCACATGGAGGCATATTGAGGAAATGAGTGTGCATTGCAGTCACAAGCATAGCTGTGACTGCAATGAAAAATAAAAGTACCGGTAAGTATATGTCTTGAACATGCTGTTTGTGCAGGGCAGATTTAGGGAAAACCTGCTCTGGGATTTTGTGTTTTGAAATGAACTACAGGATGGTAGTGGTGCAGTCAGTTTCATTCCCAGCCTGGGGTTTCCATGTGGCCCACAGCCACAGGTTCTAGTTAAAAAAAAACAGCAGTAAAGGGTTTGGGTGTGTCAGGGTCGGTGTCAGTTTGGTGTTTGCAAGAGTGCAGAGCAGAAGGCTCTGCAGAGCTCCACCTGTGTGAGGCAACACAGGCAAGCGGAGCTAATCAACCAAAGGAGCTGAAAGGCCTGGCTCCCACAGTGCATACGGCAGTGCTGACACCCAAGGAAAACTGACTCGGAGGTGGACTGGCTTGTTTATTGACTGCAATCTGGAGGATATGTGCCCAGCTGCGAACTGGGGGTGGACTGTCTTGTTCCCGGCTGCAATCCGGAGGTGGACTGTCCTGTTTCCCGGCTGTGAACCGGAGGATATCGTGTGCTGTGTTTTGCTGTGAGTTGAACATTAAAGAGACTTTTGTTGTGAACTTTGCTGGGTTACTGCCTCATCACTGCTCAGTGTGAACACCACTGCACTACAAGAGTGTAGAAGTACCACAACTACACTTTCTTAATTTTTTATGAGGCCCTCCAGTTGTTGCATTCAAGGGTGTATGGATGACCCTCCTTAATTTTTTTCTGGTTTTGCACGGTGTGCAGAGCCTTTATGAGTGTAGAAGTACCACAACTACACTTTCTTAATTTTTTTTAAGAAGCCCTCCAGTTGTTGCCTTCAAGGGTGCATGGGTGACCCTCCTTAGATTTTTTTTCTGGTTTTGCAATTTTTGCAGAGCCTTTATGAGTGTAGCAGTACCACAACTATACTTTCCTAATTTTTTATGAGACTCTTCATTTGGTGCCTTCAAGGATGTATGGAATGCCCCGCTTGTAATTTTTGTCAGGTATTGCACTGTATGCAGAGCTTTTAAGATTGTAGGCAGGGCCGGCTCCAGGTTTTTATGGGCCCCGGGCAAAAGA
>VIAB01004763.1:77284-88791 GCA_009801035.1 Oophaga pumilio | reverse complement strand
TCAGCAGCGCAGATTTGGACACATACACCCGGTTTCACCATTATTCTCGGTCTTTGGACCCGTGTCCTGTAGCAACTGATCTATGCTTTTTACATGTTACTTAGTTGCAATGAAACAAGGTGACTATACCTCTTCCCGGTACACTTCATGTTTTTAACCAGTTAAGACCTTATTTGCGTTTTTTGGCTCTCCAGATTTTCTTCTTCCATGTGAGTAACAAGCATCCAAGCACTTTAGTACTCGCTCATCCCTAGTCATTATGCGTCTCTCACTCCAAATTTTAGAAGGTCGTCATGCAGCATTTGTTCAAAATTTTTGTCTTCCAAGGTGTATTGCAGTCCCTCCTAATTTTTGGAAGCCCTTGCTCTTAGTGCGTAGGTTTTATGAGTTTAGGAGTTCCACTACAATTTTAACAGAATGTCTATGAGGCTCTCCTATATGGCTAATACAGGTTGTATCAGAGTCCCCCATCCTTCTAGTATTTGGCAGTTCTTGCATTGTTCGCATAGGCTTTGCGAACTTCAGAGTCCCTATTTCATAACTTAAACAGGATGTGTCTGACCATGTCCTACAAAACACATGCCCAGATCAGGTAGTAAAATGTTCAAATGACATTTACTGGTGACTACCGGTGAGTGTAGTTTTATTTCCCCCTCTACTACGTCATCTACTGTTGTCATTAGCGACTGCGAAATACGGTGACAAATGGCCTGGCTGTTAAGGGGACGAGGAGGCAAGGTTTTTTTTTCTCTTTTTAATTTGACCTTATATACAAGTCATTATACAGGAAACAATGTTTCCTAACATTTTTCACGTAAAATCCATTTTTTCTTTGGTTTTGTATGTTTTATTGTAAATCCGTAAATGTTGCATAATACTCTGACAACATTGTTCACAGCAGCGACCTGGGAGTCAAAGATGCGTCCAGGCATCTTCCCCATTCTGTTCTCATTCCATTCAAGCTCTGTTTACATCCATTTCAGCAATTTTCCTGCCCCCATCAACCCTGCGGGTAGGGTTTTCTGGAAAAATGCTCTAATTTCTCATTGTGTTCCATTATACTTGTTACTCAATTTGAGCCCATCCGAGCATCCAACCTGATCGATTTGAGTACATTTTAGTGCTCGATCATCAATAGTAGACATCAGCGTGAGCGACTTCTTCTTACCTCAGCACTCCTGATATCTCTAGTATTAGATCAGAAAGACAGAGTAGACAACAGAGTGAGCAGTCTCTTCTTGCTTCAACACTTCTGGTTTCTCCACAATTACTGTAGATCAAAAAGTGGACAGCAGTGTGAGTGGTCTCTTCTTACCTCAGCACCCTTGTATCTCGAGTATTAGAGAAGAACGATAAAGTGCACAGCAGTGTGAGCAGCTTCTTCTTACCCCAGCACCTGTGATAGCTCCAGTATTAGATGACGTAGAAAGGGTGCATAGCAGTGTGAACAGCATTTTCTTATCTCAGCAGACCTGGCTAGTCTAGTATTAGATCACAAAGACAAGTTGGACATCAGTGGGAGCAGCCTATTCTTACCTCCACATTCCTAGAATCAGACCACAAAGACAGGATATACAGTCATTTGAACTGCCTCTTCTTACACCAGCACTTCTGGTATCTCCACAACTAGATCTCAAATACAGGGTGAACAGCAGTGTAAGCAGCTCCTTCTTACCTCAGCACTCCTGGTATCTCTAGTATTAGATCAGATAGACAGGGTGGACAGCAGAGTGAGCAGCCTCTTCTTACTTCAGCACCCCTATTACCTCCAGCATTAGATCAGAAAGACAGGGTGGACAGCAGTGTGAGTGGATTCAAAATAAATAAAAGTTGGTGCACAATTTCTACTGAGCATGTGCACATTCTTTAGCTCCTTGTACTTTGTACATATATGCACCCCCCCCTACACACACCTTTTATGGGCTGTGCCTCTTGTCTATGTGTAGTAGCTTTCCACAGCCAGGTGCAAAACAGTCAGGGCTAGGTCCTGCTTTGCTCTCATCTATTTTGAGGCTTGATGGTACATAACAAATACTAGATATCAGGATCACCCTGACTGGATACATCTTGTCACAATGGGATGGCTTTTGTTCTTTTTGAATCAAAACATTTACTGTTACTATTTATTTATATACTTACTGCAGGGTATTTGCTATTTTTATTGCTTTTATCCTTGGTTTTGTCTGTTAATTGCCACAGTGTGAATGTGCACCTACGCTTTGCACTTATATCAACAGGTGTGCTGGCCCAATTCTTCGGATTTGCATTATCTCAAATATTATGTCAAATTCACAGGGTGCACAGCAGCCTCTTCTTGCCTAAGTACCTTTGACATCTCCATTATTACATCAGAAGGACAGGGTGGACAACAGTGTGAGCAGTTATTTCTTACCTTAGCATTCCTAGTATCTATAGTTTTAGATAAGAAAAATAGGTTGGATAGCAGTGTGAGCAGCCTCTTCTTACCTGAGCACCCCTAGCATCTCCACCATTAGATCAGATAGAAAGGGCTGACAGTAGTGAGAGGGGATTCTTCTTACCTCAGCATCTTTGTTAACTCCAGTTTCAGACCAGAATACACTGAGGACACATTTTGCCACACATGAAGGAGGGGGCAGAGTTGCTACTGCACATGCTTACATGCAGATATCCTATTAACATTTTTGAACAGGTTTAAGTCAGTATAAAAGACAGCAGCCAATGAGTTCCTTGGTGATTAACTTCCTAGGCAGATAACTTCCTTTAAGATAAAGTTCTACCCCAGGTGCAGATTATTAAAAAAATGTATTACAATGTACTCAACTTCCCCATTTCCTCCAGCAATTATTTGCCATTGCTCCCACTGTCTGGCATTGGCTGCAGCAATTACATCACGTTGACATCACGGCAGCTAATCAGTGAGCTCAGCGACTCTGTCCGTGTAGACAGAATACCCCCTTCAGAGCTGCCGAACTTACTGATTGGTTGCTGTGCTGTAAACTTGATGTCAGAGCCACAATCAATGCCACAATCATTTCCAAACGCCGGGAGCACACACACTGCCTGGGGGAATGTGAATACAGCAAGCTAAGTTGTGTAAAACTGTAGCCGAGCCCGAGCATGATCTGAAAGGGGACAACCCCTTAAATCCTTAGTCACGATACTAAATTCTGCTAGACTATTCTATGACCATTTTCTTTTTTTTAGTGGAATTACATATTAATTATTATCATACCTGTCTAATCAATAATGGGTTACATTTAATAACATCTATGCTCAAAGTAAATGACTAAAAAGAAGAAATAATGCAGGCTGACAGAAGTGGCAATGATACTCTGTTATACAAATTCCAGTTCTGCAATTCCGATTGTAAGGATAATTGTCTGATATATGATCTTGAGATGAAAGAGATGCCAAGTGCCAGTGATATGGTTTTTATAGTCTGATGTCAACTGATATATTCATCTGACAAATTTCATAATGCTATAATAACCTGATGTCACATGGTACATCACAATAATTACAGCTGCCAAAGGATAAAGAACCAAAACCAAGCCTGTGGTTGAGAAACATAGCTCCAAACTTTCCATTCTTATATACATGCTGTCAATCTCTGGACCCTATATCTATTTTTGGGGCAATACTGTACCCCTGATTACCTCCAGTTTTATAAAGATGCTCATAAAAGTTGTTTTCTGAAGACTTGCAGTAATTTTCTCCTCTAAGCCTTGCTTATAAAGGGAGAATAACTGGCCTCATTGGCTTCAAGGTGCAGTCGAGGATTGAAAAATAATGACCTATCCCTAGGATATTACATCGATATCAAAACAGTTGGGTTCTGACTCAAGGCAACCCCACCAATTAGTTGATGCCGCTGAATGTACACAATGTACAGAGTGTAGCGGCCATTCTCAGTTACTGCAGCTGAGTTCCCATTGTAGGAAATAGGAGCTGTGCTGTAGTACTCGAGAATGGCATCACACCACACAGGGTATGGAACGCTGGTGTCTTAGCTCTTTATACCATGTACTTCTGATGGACTCGGCTCCGTAGCAGCTGATTGTGGATTTTGATAGGTCATCAATGTCGCGGTTCCTATCAAGATTTTCAATACAGACCCTTTGAGACTCTACCACTGTACAAGGTCTATGTACACTACATTGCTGCAGTATGTGCTAAAGGACTTTGCATTGACTATGTAATATATTAATATATAATAGAATATAAGAATGTATAAGTCTTAGGCCAAAACCATTGAGCAATGCAAAAATCTGTATACATAGAAAAAGAATGAAGGATACCACTATTGTGATAAAGTAACTTCAAGGTATGTTCAATACAGTAAGCCACCCGCTCTGACATTGAGCGGAATGATAAAATTTTTAACTCACGTATGTCCAAATGTTAGTTTTATAATTGCTGATGGCTCTTGTATCTACAGCTATATGAAGATGTGAGCAGTCCACATGTGTAGACGTGCTTTAGCTTCAGGCAAGTTGGGAACCCCCTGAGTCATGTGTGGGAGTTGGGCATGTTCTGCACCAGCACCAACAGCATAACACATCCACCCCATCCATCTATGTATACAAGACTTTAAATCACAAAAGAAATTAGTGATCACTTTGAGTCACGTGAAAAATGTATGCAGTCCTATGTGACAGCGTTTGCCATTTAGCTACTGTCTAAAAGGGATTATGGTAGTGGAATAAACAAATGGTGACAGATTTCTTGTTTCTTAACAACAGGAGCAACACAAGTTGCCTTCCAGACTATTTTCAGCTGTGTTCTCCCTTTGTTTTTTTTTCTCTAGTAGTATAGGTCAGGTCCTCCAGCAGTAAGAGAAAACTCTTGTTACACTTGTGCAATACCCTTTGTGACTAAGAGAATCACCGAAAGAATGTTTCACTTCTTCCGTGAGAAAAGATAAATAATCATTAAATAACTATTTACTTCAATACTAAGCATTGCTTCACATCACTCCAGAGGAAAAAGACATCTTGTAACAACACGGGATGACACCTTCTCCTATTTGTCATACTTTATAGCCGTGTAGTGTATGGGTAAGCTGTGAATTTAATTTTAATTGTCAAAAGAAAATGAGCTGCAGGCATATAAGCCACCAAGCTTTTTTCATTTGTGTGCAAAGGCTTAATGTGTATTTTAATTGAGGTTGGGCATTTCATAGATGGGGAGTTTCCAACAGATTGGGTTGAGCCAAAAGCAAATTGCTTTCCTATGCCATTTTGTGTTTTTGAGGCCACCCCCTGACCTACCCTTATGCCACTCATACAGGTGCACCAATCACTGCAATAAAAATTGCTGTGCTCTTCACGTCCCCGTAGGCTGAATTCTACAACCTTTCCTGTCCGGTGACCTTCCCACCATGGCAAAATGAGCAAAATGTCCATCCTGCTGATATCGAGCCAAAGACCTAACAGGGCAATAAAAGTACAGAGTACAAGTCTAAATCTACATTTGGTTTCCAACTTAAGGGTTACTACCACATAATTGGAATAACGATTCCTGTGAAAAAATATAATAGAATAATGCGGAAACAAACATTAGAAGGCAAGCAAACACAAAATCACCCAAAATAACATTAGTTAGTTACACCCTTCCAGGCTTAGCACAAAAATGTAAAAGTACAGGTATACACCTATACATACAATTATAACTGGTCACAGGAATTCAAAGTCAACTAAACAGTCTGAAATCCAGAGTGATATAACACTGACACATTGTAATAAATCAGGACAGTATAGAAAATTGTGCTGCTCATAGGGTATAAATTCTCAGTTTCTGGGTGTAGATGGGAAGGATTCTGTTCATTGACAGCACGGAAAGGTCTTTAAATGTTGGGAAAAAATTGTAACACAAAGAAGGCAGCAAAGCATTTCATTAGACAATGATTACATTTATTTATGGAAATTTCCTTTAACCCCTTATTGCCTAATCGACTATTGGCGTTCCTTATCAGGCCATAATTTTTAAATCTGACATATGCGACTTTCAGTTACAATAACTTTGGAATGTTTCTTCGTATCCCAGTCATTCCGAGAAAGTTTTTTTGTGTTTCATGAAAAATTTAGGTTGATATGTTTTTCCTTTATTTATTTAAATATGTAACATTTTATGTAAATTTGATGAAAATTTTCCTTTTTTTAATTTAATTTTAATGCCTTCAAAACAGATAATCATACCACACACTTTACTAAACAAAAGTTCAAGCTTTGTCACATTGCATGAAAATGTAACCCACATTTTCCTACCACAAACCCTGAATTGGGGACTCTGATTTAATAATTTTGCTTTCAGTTGATTCATGTAAAGTTTTCATATTTTAGAATATGTTTAGAATATGTTTAGTTAACTGTTACAATAAAATAATGCATTTTTCAACATTTTCTGTCTAGTGCTTATCTATATATTGATTTTGCAATTCTACTTTCTACATTCACTAACCTGCCACGGAAAGCCATCCCCATTACTGTAACCAACATATTTACTGTATTTATGATTATAATGGGTTTCGTTCATGTGTTGTGTTTGGTTTTTGCCTCTATTAAGTTAATTATGTTTTTCACAGAAAATAGAAAAAGTTTCTAAGCGATTTCTAGCAAAATGAAAAAAATGTGCAAATGCAGGTGCTGTGACTGCAGAACACAAGCAAACAATCACAAAAGATACGGCAGCTCTTTGACATTTTATTTAGGTAATTAAAGAAAATCAAAACTAGGACAAATCATTCAAAAAGTCATAATTTCTGGTATAAGGATAAAGCACCAGTTTTCAGTAGACAAATCCCCTTAAAATGGTATGATGGAAGAAGCAAAGGAGCAACATACCGATGATCATTAAGTCATACACATATTGTTGCTTAGTATTCTAAATGTGCACAAAAATGTGGAGCTTAGTATTCTAAATGGACAGAAATGTATAGGGTGCCAGCCTCAACCCTAGGCCTCATTCCCACATCTGTGCAACACGGTTCGTGCACGGATAATGATAGACAGACTGACTGCCCTGAACCTGAAAGCCTCCTAAAAATACTCATAGAAATATGAGGCCGTCAAGTTCAGGTCAGGAGTCTGGTGAGTTATCCATGCATCACGGTCTCTACACAGACCTTGTTGCACAGATGTCTAAATGAGGCTTTATACATAAAGCCCAATGCTAACCTAACCACCTATTAGCTATGCAAACCAACGAGTGCAGACATACATTGAGTTTGCAACAATATATACAAACATTGAATATATAAATTCTCAACATCTATATAGACTAAACTTATAAAATCAAAGCACTTAGCACACAAATTGGCCTATTAATTATGCCCATTATATTGGATTGTGGGGCTGTCCATCACCTCTATAAGTACATCCCACAAGCACCAACACCCCACTCGTGCACACCCTTCTTATTAGTGGAATGTCAGCCCAACTGTGGGCAGAATGGTTAAGTGTAATTCTGTTTTACATTTACTCCAATGTATTGGAAACATTTAATAGGCTGTACATTTTTTTGAGGATATCTTATGTCGTTAATGTGCTAATTTGGCTAGGGTGTCATTTCTTACCAAGACATGTCACACATTCTCAATTTAGCACACATTTCACAGGCACAAACCCTTCCCTAATACACAGCGAGGCCCATCTGCTCTGAGGGTTTGGTACTCAAATACTTGTGTACGATGAAGAAGGCATTCTTATGATGTCACTGGCTACGCTAGAGTCATCTACAAATCCCAGAGGGCATCATCAAGGTGTGTCTGCGCTGAGAATTTCACCCTTCGTGTTTTCTGTTTGTGCTTTGGCATTTGGACGACACCCTCTAAAGCTGAGAAACAAGTTCAGGCTAAAATTAATGAGGAACTTTCTAAACCTGAGGTCATTTACAATGCAAGCAACTCTTTACACCCTGCAAATTCCACTAGTTTTCATGCTCTCTACAAACAGACAGAATATGTTGGAGTGACTATTGAAAACGTCTTAGCAAAAGCAAATACAGTATGTAGCTGAAATAATCTGGGGGAGTATTTAATGGATAATGTCTAATGTTGGCCCTTTCACTAGTGACAACCCGTAGGTCAGAAAGAACTATACAAAATCATTTTTATCGATCTGGAAAAGGGGTTGACATATCCTTAGTCTGCTCAAGGTTGACTATGAAGAATTGCAGCTGTGCAGCCAAATTGTATATTGAGTGCAACTTAATCCAAAATCCTAACTGTCAAGACTCCACTATATTAACAAAAGGTGCCACAAATGGAGAGTGAGCGCAAACAATTTTCCATTCATGTAGATGCCTGAGAATTTTGTTTTTAACATTTTTAAAAATAATGGAAAACTGTTTCACGATCCAGCCTTACAGCTGTGCACATATTTTTATGATTTTTTTTTTAGCTTATATTATAGAGTTTAGACATATAGACAGTAGTAAATATACTGTGAAATAATACATTGATTGTCAGGCACACAATGTGCACACAATCATTTTCACATGGTAATTTTTTTTTTGCATTGGGTCCTAGGTTGAACTACACCCAAATTATTATTATTAAAGAGTTTGCATTAGAATATCAAAGACATGGCATAAAATATTAGTTCTGACATCCAGCTTGTGTTTCCTCCAAAAATGTAATTATTTATTTTCATCATCCAAATGACAGATGCTTTTAGTAAATGAATTACTAAGATTTTGCAGAATTTTTCAAAAAATTGGATGAGGTCTACCATTAATATGAAATATTATGTACTTTTCAAATTGTGCAGAATGTTTGTCAGCCATTTTTAGGCTTCAAGGAACTGTGCTTGATCATCTGCTTGAGATATATGTTCACTGACTCTTGCACTTTCCTCTCTCCACATTTATTCTCAATATTTTTGTAAATTTTATTTATGAAATGCTTTAAGCCATACCCTCTATACATACTAAAATACACATTCCTACAATGGAAAAAATTATTCACAATGAAGCAAACAAAACAAATTCTCTTTGTTATTTCAGTAGTTAATTTCTATAGAAAATGGCTATATACGCAGTGTATATGGCAGATAAGGCAACAATTAAATACAAAATATAGAGCTTGGAAAAGTGTGCCTTGTAGCAACAATTCTGCCGGGGTATGTAAACTTTTGAGCACAACTGTAGATAGGTAGATAGATAGATAGATAGATAGATAGATAGATAGATAGATAGATAGATAGATAGATAGAAGAGAGAGCATGAAAAAACCCTGCTGACCATAGGAGCTTACACTATACAGAAGCGAAAGGACACTACTGATCATAAGAACTTACACTCTACAGCAGGGAGAAAGTAAGAGAAAGAGAAAAAGAAAAAGAGAGGACTGTAAGAGCTTACACTTAATAGGTGAGAGAGAGAGGACCCCACTGGCCATAAGAGTTTACACTCTACAGGAAAGTGATAGAGGATCTCATTAATGGTAAGATATTACACTCTGTATGAGAGAAAGACTGTCACGAGTCATTTTGGATTCGTGGCAGCTCTGGCTCCGCTGTCAGCTAGGGTTAAATGTCAGTTTCCTTGCTGGCAACTGCTTTGATTGCTAGTCAGCTGATGTGGGTGGTGACCACTTCCACCATCCTTTAAAAAGTTACATGACCCATTAGCTGACTGTCAGTGATAGAGCAATCTATGTTAACCAAGCCTGGAGTAAGGAGCTCTCTGGTTGCAGTTGTGAATCTGCTGGTTTCTTGGAGTTTGTGGTCCTGGTGCCTTTCCTCTGCTGTGCGGTGCTTTGCAGCAGAGACAGTGTTTAAGTTAAGTTCCCCTTTTACTGACTGTCTTGTTGTTGGCCCTCTCCCTGTGTTGCTCACAATCTGCAGTGGTGAGGCTAGCATCCTTGCTGGCCAATGCACTAGCCAGGGAATAGCGAGCAGACAGAGTTTAGGCACGAGAAGGCGGCTGGGGGAAGGACCTGCCTAGGGCGTTAGGCGAGTTAAGGGACAGGCACAGGTTAGAGTTCAGGAGGAGCCCCATCCCTTGTACCCTATGGTGTGTGCCTTCCTCTCCCCATTCCATCCCGTTGTTTGGTGTACTGTACTGTTATGAATGTGCTAGAGATGGTTTCTGAGCAGAGGCTCCCTCTGGTGGTTACAGACAGTACTGAACCTTACAGCGAGGAATGGCAATCTGGGATCACTGACTGGACTGATATAAGGGAGGTTCCCTCCCATGATGGTCACCGGTGATCAATTGTTCTTGTCTCAATTGTGGTTCCTGGTTCATTTGGAAGTTTGCTGGAGTCTTGCATGCATCTGCTGCTTTCAGATAAGATATTTTCTGCTTTTCTTTTTGTGCTTGCTTTTTGCATAATTTTCTGCACTTTTGTGGAGGTCAGCCAGGTCCCCTCCTGGGGCCTGTGCTCCTCTCAGTTTATCTGTAGCCACTGTTATTTGTTCATTTGCTTTTTCCTGTTTTTTCAGTGGCTGCGGCTTAGTTTTGTTACACCAGAGATCTGATTTAGGTGGTGGAGATCGTGTGATCTCAGGTGTTTTTGCAATTAGAAGAGTTGGTATTTTTTAGGGTTTTTTGTTGGATTGCAGTCAGAATTCTTTCCTGAACTTTTCTGTCTAGACAGATTGGGCCCCAACGTTTGCTCATTCTATTTTCTGTCTGTGTCCGTGCTTCTTCTTGTCTAACCGCCATTACATGTTTGGGGGCTCCCTATTTTCTTTGGGGATCTGCTCCGGGGCAGATAGCTTTCATCTTTCTGCCTTTAGGTGTAGTTATCTCTCAGGCTGTGACGAGGCGTCTAGGATCAACGTAGGAACGCTCCATGGCTACCTCTAGTTGTGTGGTTAGTTCAGGTTACTGCAATCCAATAGGTTCCAGCCTCTCTGGTGTATTGCCGTTTTTGCTTTTTCTCCTCAACTACCTAAAAATAAAAGTGAACATTGTGTCGTCCGCTGGACCTAACCGTATTAGGTCGTGACACTTACCCAGAGACTCTGTAAATGGAATATGACTTTACATTCAAACTATGCTCCTATGATAACCGCTGTTCTGTGATGTCCCAGGTACTGACCACCTCTGTACAAGGTATGATAATCCATAAGATGCCATAGCTGCAGGGCATTATGGAAAAGCCAGAGTGGTCGCACAAAATTACTTTAGCCTTATTCTCTGATGTTTCTATAGTGTGAAAAATGGTAACGGCGAAGGTTTTTTTTGAGAACTGCTAATCTCAAAATGATCGAATTCGAGTGAAACCCCAAATTTCAGGAAATTTGAATCAAGCTCAATTCTCTGCAGATCATTTCACTCTCTAATATGCATTTTTGAGGTTCCATTGCAAAAGTGTCCAAAAACGGATAATTCAAAGAAAAGAGGCAGCAATTCAATGCTATTTACGTTAAAAAACTGACTATTTTATAACCCATTAGTGCTCATGCAATGATTCAGCTTCTAACCTAATATAGAACTTAGGATACTTCAATCTTCCTCAAGCTTTTATTTGTGGATGAGAGATAGATAGATAGATAGATAGATAGATAGATAGATAG